>CM064513.1:50775294-50935294 GCA_032716605.1 Paralithodes platypus | reverse complement strand
TGGTGGGGTGGTAGAGGTGGTGGTGGGTGGTAGAGAGGTGGGTGTAGTGTGTAGGTGGTGGTGGTGGGGGGTGAGGTGGTGGTGGTGGGGTGGTAGAGGTGGTGGTGGGGTGGTAGAGGTGGTGGTGGTGGGGTACAAAGGAGTACAAAGGAGTACAAAGGAAATCAAGCAACAACAGATCTAGTGACCCTTCTAGGTTGCTTGTCCTCCAAAACACTGAGGATCAAGTGTCCAAACAGTGGTTTAGAGTGGGTAAGGGAACATTGGAAAGGGAACTACTGCCCTGCCACTAACGTGGCAGGACTAGGAAGTTAGTAGGGGACAGATGGGTTAGTAACTGAGGGGAGGATAAAGTTATTCATTTACAAACGCAGTCAGTCGCGGGTTTGATGCGAGATATTTGTCTAGGCGGAATTTAAATAAATCAACGGTGCTGCAGTCTATAACGTCTCGGGGAAGCCCATTCCACAAGTTGACAACTCGATTGAAGAAGAAATTCTTAGATTCGTGCGAGTTAAAAGATTTACCAATAATTTTGCAACCGTTTCCCCGCGTGTAATTAGATTGGTCGATAGTGAAGTACTTACTACAGTTCATATTGTCGATGCCTTTGATGATTTTGAACACTTGAATTAAGTCGCCTCTTAATCTGCGCTGGGTTAAAGGAAATAGATTTAATTCTCTAAGACGCTCTTCGTATGGTTTGTTCTTTAGGCTAGGTATCATTTTGGTAACTCTACGTTGAACTCGTTCTAGCTTGTTTATATCTTTTGGTAATAAGGGCACCAGGATTGAACGCAGTATTCCAGAAGAGGGCGGACTAAGGAATTGTAAAGGGTTTGGATAACTTCTTTTGATTTATGCTCAAATGACCTGCCTATAAAGCCAATTATTTTGTTTGCCTTCTTAACAACTTCTGAACATTGTTGACTCGGTTTTAGGTTACTCGATATTGTTACTCCCAGATCAGTTTCTCTGTTTACATTCTTAAGCGGAGTGCCATTCATCGAATAGTTTGCTTTCTCATTTAGGTATCCGACATGTAGTACTTTACATTTATCCGCATTGAAACTCATTTGCCAAATTTGGGCCCAACATGACAATTTATCTAGATTGTGTTGCATATCGTCAACTTGTTCTTTTGAGAGTACGCTATTTGCAATTTTTGTATCGTCAGCAAATTTTGAGATTGTGCAGGTGAGACCCTCATCTATTCTCATCTATGTCGTTGATGTAAATTAGAAAGAGAATTGGTCCTAGTACCGATCCCTGGGGTACCCCGCTACTTACATTGGTCCATTTAGATGCCTTACCGTTTATGACTACCCTTTGCTTTCTGTTGCTGAGCCAATTTTCTATCCATTTCAACACACCGTCTTGTATTCCATGCGCTTTTAGTTTTAGCAGTAAACGTTTGTGGGGAACTTTGTCAAAGGCCTTTTGAAAATCAAGGTATATAATATCTACAGCTTTACTCTCATCGTAGAGGTTGAGGATATCGTGGAAGAAGTCTAAGAGGTTTGTTAAACAGGAACGTTTTTTACGAAAGCCGTGTTGAGTATCTTTAAGTATGTTATTTTCCTCCAAGTGATTTACGAGTCTGTCTCGTATGACCGTTTCTAGCATTTTAATACAACTGAGGTTAAGCTAATTGGACGATAGTTACTGGGTAGGGATTTGCTGCCTTTTTTGAATATCGGTGTTACGTTGGCTAGCTTCCACTGATCAGGCATAGTTCCAGACTGCAAGGATTTATTGAATAGTAATGTCAGTGGTTTGGAGAGCTCATTCTTAGCTTCCTTTAGAACTCTAGGCGAGATTGTATCAGGTCCTGGCGTTTTATTTACCTTGAGTTTATCTAAACAATTCAATACTTCTCTCTCTGTAACGGTGATATTGCTTAGAACATCTGAATTATCAATCTGAATCGGCGATGGTGTAGGGATATCACTGAGGTCTTCTGTTGTAAAAACTGATGCAAAGAAGGTATTGAGGGCATTACTCATTTGTACTTCGTCTTTGGTGTATTCTCCTTTTTCATCGACTAACGGTCCAACAGTTGAAGTAACTACTTTTTTCTTTCTGATATAACTATAGAATTCTTTCGGGTTTGTTTTACTTTGATTCGCAATATGTAACTCTAAGGTCTTTTTACTTTGCTTAATTAACTTTTTGGCTTTGCGTCGTAGCTCTACAAATTTCACCCGTTCTTCGTCATTTTGTGAGGATTTTAATCTATCATTAGCACATTTTTTAGCAAGCAGGCAGTTTGAAATATCTTTATTCCACCATTTGGGCTTATTATTATGGCCTGGACGCCGTATTTTCGATGGTATGCAGTCTTGCACTGCTTTTAGGTAAGTGGTTTCGAATAACTTCCAAGATGTATTTATGTCGTTATTGTTAATTAAAAAGCTCCAGTCAGTTTCTTTAAACATAGCTCTAAGTTTATGGAAGTTTGCTTTCTTGAAATTAGGGACTTTTTCGATGCTACTATTTGGTTCGTTACTAGTAAACTTTAAAGTGAAAGTTATCGTACGATGGTCGCTGTTACTGAATTCATCACCAACATTCAAATTCTCTATCAATTCTTCTTTTGTTGCAAGTACAATGTCAAGAACGTTATTACCACGGGTCGGTGGTGGTGGTGTGGTAGAGGTGGTGGTGGTGTGGTAGAAGTGGTGGTGGTGTGGTAGAGGTGGTGGTGGTGGGGTGATTGAGGTGGTGGTGGTGTGGTAGAGGTGGTGGTGGGGTGGTAGAGGTGGTGGTGGGGTGATTGAGGTGGTGGTGGGGTGGTGTGGTAGAGGTGGTGGTGGTGGGGTGATTGAGGTGGTAGTGGGGTGATTGAGGTGGTGGTGGTGTGGTAGAGGTGGTTGTGGTGGGGTGATTGAGGTGGTGGTGGTGTGGTAGAGGTGGTTGTGGTGGGGTGATTGAGGTGGTGGTGGGGTGGTAGAGGTGGTGGTGGGGTGGTGGGGTGGTAGAGGTGGAGGTGGTGGGGTGATTGAGGTGGTGGTTGGGTGGTAGAGGTGGTGGTGGGGTGGTAGAGGTGGTGGTAGGGGTGGTGGTGGGGTGGTAGAGGTGGTGGTGGGGTGGTTGAGGTGGTGGTGGGGTAGTAGAGGTGGTGGTGGTGGGGTGATTGGGATGGTGGTGGTGTGGTAGAGGTGGTGGTGGTGTGGTAGAGGTGGTGGTGGTGTGGTAGAGGTGGTGGTGGTGTGGTAGAGGTGGTGGTGGGATGGTTGAGGTGGTGGTGGGGTGGTAGAGGTGGTGGTGGTGGGGTGATTGAGGTGGTGGTGGGGTGGTAGAGGTGGTGGTGGGGTGGTAGAGGTGGTGGTGGGGTGGTAGAGGTGGTGGTGGTGGGGTGGTAGAGGTGGTGGTGGGATGGTAGAGATGGTGGTGGGGTGGTAGAGGTGGTGGTGGGGTGGTAGACGTGGTGGTGGGGTGGTAGAGGTGGTGGTGGGGTGGTAGAGGTGGTGATGGTGGGGTGGTAGAGGTGGTGGTGGTGGGGTGGTAGAGGTAGTGGTGGTGTGGTAGAGATGGTGGTGGGGTGGTACAGGTGGTGATGGTGGGGTGGTAGAGGTGGTGGTGGGGTGGTAGAGGTGGTGGTGGTGGTGTGTAGAGGTGGAGGTGGGGTGGTAGAGGTGGTGGTGGGGTGGTAGAGGTGGTGGTGTGGTGATAGAGGTGGTGGTGGAGTGGTAGAAGTGATGGGGAGGGGGGGGGGGTAGAGGTGGTGGTAAGGGTGGTGGTAAGGTGGTTGGGTGGTCGTGGTGATAGGGGTAGGGATAGGGTGGTTGGGATGATAATTGGGTGGTAGGGTGGTCGTGGTGATAGGGATAGAGATAGGGTGGTAGGGTGGTCGTGATGGTAGGGTGGTCGTGGTGATAGGGATAGGGTGGTAGGAATGATAATGGGGTGGTAGGGTGGTCGTGGTGATAGGGGTAGGGATAGGGTGGTTGGGATGATAATTGGGTGGTAGGGTGGTCATGGTGATAGGGATAGAGATAGGTGGTAGGGTGGTCGTGATGGTAGGGTGGTCGTGGTGATAGGGATAGTGTGGTAGGAATGATAATGGGGTGGTAGGGTGGTCGTGGTGGCGGTGGTGGTGGGAAGGGTGAGGAAGTAAATCGTTGGCGGTAAATAGCACAAGTAGTGGTTGGCGAGAGAGAAGGGGAGCAGAGAGGGAAGAGGAGAGAAAGGGCAAGCTGAGAGATGGCAGAGGAAAAGGAAGGAGGGATGAGAGGAAAGGGAATTGTGATAGCATCTCCCATTGGGGAGATATAGACACCAATCGAGCAGGTCAATACCCAGGGGAGGCCTCATAGGCATTTAATAATAATGAGTTGCTGGGACCCCTGTTTAATTTGTCTGGCCTCCCTCACTTCTTCTGTTTGTTTCTCTCTTATACAGAGTAATCCAGCTAGGTTTCACAAACACCTCCTCCTCCTATTCATTTCACTACACTAAAGAAGCACATCACACTTATTTCCAATACTCATTTCTTTTTAAGATGACCGGTATCAAATGAGAGCTTTTATAGTCAACATTCGATAATCAAAAAAATTCTGACAACATTTCTGGAATATTTTACATTGGTATCGGAAACTAAACTGATGAATTTTGATGACAGAAATATTATAAATGTTGAACTCATAAGCTGCCAGACCAGTGTTGAGGATAAATGTTGAGGAAAAAAGCGCTCGTATGATACCGGCTTTAATTTGGCTCTGTCACTCTTTCAACTTTGGGGAAGACACTTGTTGCAGGCAGCTTTGCCTTTTGTCTCCCTCATGCACATAGAAAACAAAGAGGAAAAGGAAGGGGAGATGAGAGGAAAGTGGAAGAGATGTAGAAGAGGAAAAGGAAGGGGACAGGAGAGGAAAGGGAAGAGAGATAGTAGAGGAGAAGGAAGGGGGGAGGAGAGGGAAAAGGAGAGGAAAGAGAAAAAAGATAGCAGAGGAAAAGGAAGGGGGAGGAAAGGAAAGAGGAGAGAGATAGCAGAGTAAGAAGAAACTTATGTGATATATGCGAAAATCTGTACTTTTGTATTTTTGTTCTATATGTGTTTGAAGGAGACAAAAGGGAAAGCTGCACAGGTGTTTCCCCAAAGATATAAGTGATAGTGGCTATTTTAAACGTTTATTTGGTATGTTGTGTATCCAAATATCCCAAGCTCCTTATTAATAAGATTTTTTTGTTCTTAGTAGTACGATACAACATGTATGCAGCTAATATATACAAGGCTATGATAGGCTATACTAGATACAAGACAACTATATTAATAGGGCTATACTTTATACATGTCTAGTTCACTTAATAAAGCATTACTTATAAAGATTTGGACGGTGTAGAATATAGTCTTAGACAGCTTTATGTTAATGTTAATTGAACAACAGTAATAGTTTGTTGTTGTTTCTGTGTTTCAAAACTTTTAATTTCATACGTCTTTGGCAAAATATATTGAAAAGAGAACATCATACAGCACGCATAATTAGAGTTAACATTGCATATCGTAAAATAAGACATTATGTTCTTTCTTTCACAAAACACACACAAACACACACGTTTTCTCTCTCTCTCTCTCTCTCTCTCTCTCTCTCTCTCTCTCTCTCTTTGTGTATGTATATATATATATATATATATATATATATATATATATATATATATATATATATATATATATAAATTGCCGGACGCCTTACTCCCCTTACGAGGGTGGCCATACACAGAATGCTCCCAAGCGGACCTATTCCCTGTGAGAGGGACAACCCGAGCCAGTTTAGTGAAGGACTTACAGGATTGACCACTCAATTTAGGATCCGTCCGACTCCGAGGCCCTCTGTGTATCTTGTTAGCACTATTTTTCTACAGTGGTGTTCGGCTAATCCATCCACTAACCTGCCTTACCCTTAGGTAAGCAGTACAGATTTGTATCAGGTTTACTCCCCTAGACAGGCTGCCAACCAAGGCTGACGAATCCCACCCACCCGGATTTGTATAAGGTTGTCTCCCCTAGATGAGTTGCCGACCAAGGCTAACGAGTCCTATCCATATATATATATATATATATATATATATATATATATATATATATATATATATTACATATAATATAAATATATATAAATATATATATATATATATATTATTATATATATATACTATATATATATATTATATATATAATATATTATATCCAAACGCAATGTTTCAGCTGCAGCTGCACATTGTTTTAATTCATTCATATCATCAGAAATGGAGAGAGAGAGAGAGAGAGAGAGAGAGAGAGAGAGAGAGAGAGAGAGAGAGAGAATAACGTGAGAAAGGAAGAGGATGAGGGTGGGGTTGAGCAAGGGAGAAGCACATTGAATTACAAGGAGAGTGGGGGCAATGACACATGCACATAGGAGAGAGAGAGAGAGAGAGAGAGAGAGAGAGAGAGAGAGAGAGAGATAAAGAGAGAGAGAGAGATTGAGAGTGAGCGGGAGAGGGAGGGAAAGTGAGAGTGAGAGTTGAGTATCTTTAAGTATGTTATTTTCCTCTAAGTGATTTACGAGTCTGTCTCTAATGAGTGTTTCTAGCATTTTACATACAACTGAGATTAAACTAATTGGGCGATAGTTACTGTGCTCGAATCCTGGTCAATATACCTCTCTCCCATATATATGTATATATGACCACCGATGATATTCGGCTTAATATCTGCCTTTTTATGAGTTTATAAAGTATCTTACATACAAACAATCAAGCAAACATTCATGCTAGCAGAAACACGCCGAGGAACGCTAAATGTCCTCAACTAACTTCATCTGATATAACAAGTAATAATTATGGTGCAATGAACACCTCAGTTCCCCGCCTCCAACCACCACATACAAACTATAGTCTATTCGCTCTAAGTAGGCGAGAAATCATGACCTCTAACCTCTGTAACCCAAACACGACTAGAATAATCGAGCTAATAATTCTACCATTTAGGAAGAGTCAGTCAAGGAATAGATATGGAAATTTACACCCAATTGCTCTAGCCCTTTTTGAGTTACAGAGGATAGAATTCACGATTTCTACTGATTTCTTGTCTACTTACAGCGAATAGACTATAACATATTGTCTCTATAGTCCGTATTCCTAGCCCCATCTTTGTCGGTGGTAATTACTATAGTTTTGCTATAACCTTAGTTAGTCATTTTGATACATTATAGACTATTTCATTCCAGCTGACGGTAAATTGCAAAGTTCCCATCTTAATTTCTCAGTAATTTTGAAAAATTTGTATTGAAATATGGTGTGTATTATTTAAACTTGGCATTGGTACGATACAGAGACATAGTAGTTTCACATTTGTCCTTTAATTATCGAGAAATCAGTTACTAAGGGAATGAATTTACCGTCAGTTGTAATATAACTGACTATAGTAATTGTAATTGCAACAATGTTCTTGCAACTAAATTGACGCATCATATTGATTGGCTAGGAATACGGCAAACTTATAGTAATTTCCACCGACAATGATGGGGTTTGTCAGGGAATAGGAGCATATATCGTGACCATAACCATACCAGACCAGATGGCTGGAGTAAAGTAAGAGAGAAGAGTAATTGGACAGAGGAAGAAAAAGCTGACCATAAAACTCTGCTTGCACACTATATAGGTTCAAATGCCTGATATGAAGCTTAATTTCAACTACCTTTTGATTTGTTTGTTGGAGAAAAATTCATTAAAGTATATGTGGCATGTCCTTGCGTTGAGGATCTGCTGAGGGCTGCTATCGGGCAGCATAATGTGAGGGGAATACAGGTCAGGGACAGGATCAGGATGAGGTTTGAGAGAGAGAGAGAGAGAGAGAGAGAGAGAGAGAGAGAGAGAGAGAGAGAGAGAGAGAGAGAGAGAGAGAGACAGGGAGAGGGAGGGAGGGAGAGAGAGAGAGTGAAACATTGAGTGAATTTATTTTATTTATTACGTATACAATATTATGCACTAAAGATATATTATGAAGGTACATAAAGGACCAGAGGTAGTATTCCTTTACAATAAATTGCAATGAAAAAAGTGAATGTGAATCACATTCATAGTTCAATTATAACAATATTCTATGTATATTGTATCATACTTTATATACTGTATACTATATATGTAACATATACAGTATTTATAAATATATATATATATATATATATATATATATAATATATATAATATATATAATATATATATATATATATATATATATATATATATATATATATATATATATATATATATATTTATATAAGGTATATATATATATATATATATATATATATATATATATATATATATATATATATATATATATATATATATTATATATATATATATACACGTGTGTGGGTATGTTGTAGTCTATACCTTGGTTGGGCCAAGGATCAACAGGCTGCGACCTAGTGTTTTCTCCTTCATATATAATCTTTCTTATCTTCTCAGCCTATCTCTGCCTCTCACCCCTTCTCGCTCTCGCTCTCGGTCTCTCTCTCTCTCTCTCTCTCTCTCTCTCTCTCTCTCTCTCTCTCTCTCTCTCTCTCTCACACACACACATACAATTGGATTAATTACTGGTTAAATGAAAACACACAAAGAATAATTATGAATCGAATCAGCTTGGATTTAGTGAGTAGTGGAGTCCGGACCTAAGGGCTCAGTATTAGGTTAAATTTTGTTCACATTATATATCAATGATATAGACAATGGTATCACAAATATAAATTCCAATTTCACGGATGATATTAATATAGGAAATGCAATAATTCCAGAACACAATAGAATCAGCTTGCAAACAGATCTAAATAAAATCTAATACTGGTCAGTGAATTGGCAAATGCGTTTTAATGTAATCAAATGTCAGATATTACAAATAGGCTCCCAAAACAATAAATATGAGTACTACATGAACAGAAAGAGATTACATAGTGTGGCACAGGTAAAAGACCTACAGTAGGCGTACTTATATATGAAAATTTAAAATCTTACAGCCAATGCAAGGCAGCAGCTAACAAAGCAAACAGAGCATGAGGATTTATCAGAAGAAATTTTAGTCATCATAGCAAAGATGTAATTATGCAAATTCTTTAAAACGCATAGTGAGGACGCATCTGGAGAATTATGTAGGCCATTAAAAAACTGGAATCCGTTCAGTGAAAAGCAACAACATTTATCCTATCACTAAGAACTAAACCAAACAATGAGAGATTAAGAGAACTTGATCTCTTTTCACTTAAGGGGGGTTCACCTGTTTTTTTTTTCTCTTTCTCTCCTTTTCTCTCTTTCTCTGGCTTGTATCCATTCGGCCCCACTCAGCCAACTGTTTTAAGACGTTTATCCCCATCCAGGTGCCGATTTCTTCCTGGCGAAAAATAGCAAGCCAGCATTGTATGGAGAAATTCGGCTTCGCCGGAGAAATTTTTCTATCGAAAAATGTACAAATTTAACTTGCTGTCAAAACAAAAAATATATATGCTGGCTCGTTACCGCTCGCCAGGAAAATATTGACACCTGGATGGGGGTAAACATCTTAAAACAGTAGGCTGATTGGGGCCAAATGGATACAAGCCAAAGAGAGAGGGAGAGAAAGAAAACAAAAAACGAGGTGGGCTCCCTTAAGAAACGGAGGGTAGGAGGATACCTCTCTCTCTCCCTATCTCTCTTAGATGAGGGTCTCACCTGTACAATTTCAAAATTTGCTGACGATACAAAAATTGCAAATAGCGTACTCTCAAAAGAACAAGTTGACGATATGCAACACAATCTAGATACATTGTCATGTTGGGCCCAAATTTGGCAAATGAGTTTCAATGCGGATAAATGTAAAGTACTACATATCGGATACCTAAATGAGAAAGCAAACTATTCGATGAATGACACTCAGCTTAAGAATGTAAACAGAGAAACCGATCTGGGAGTAACAATATCGAGTAACCTAAAACCGAGTCAACAATGTTCAGAAGTTGTTAAGAAGGCAAACAAAATAATTGGCTTTATAGGCAGGTCATTTGAGCATAAATCCAAAGAAGTTATCCTAACCCTTTACAATTCCTTAGTCCGCCCTCTTCTGGAATACTGCGTTCAATCCTGGTGCCCTTATTACCAAAAAGATATAAACAAGCTAGAACGAGTTCAACGTAGAGTTACCAAAATGATACCTAGCCTAAAGAACAAACCATACGAAGAGCGTCTTAGAGAATTAAATCTATTTCCTTTAACCCAGCGCAGATTAAGAGGTGACTTAATTCAAGTGTTCAAAATCATCAAAGGCATCGACAATATGAACTGTAGTAAGTACTTCACTATTGACCAATCTAATTACATGCGGGGAAACGGTTGCAAAATTATTGGTAAATCTTTTAACTCGCACGAATCTAAGAATTTCTTCTTCAATCGAGTTGTCAACTTGTGGAATGGGCTTCCCCGAAATGTTATAGACTGCATCACCGTTGATTCATTTAAACTTCGCCTAGACAAATATCTCGCATCAAACCCGCGACTGACTGCGTTTGTAAATGAATAACTTTATTTTATCCCCCCCTCAGTTACTAACCTATCTGTCCTCTACTAACTTCCTAATCCTGCCACGGACATTAGTTCCAGGGCAGTAATTCCCTTTCCAATGTTCCCTTACCCACTCTAAACCACTGTTTGGACACTTGATCCTCAGTGTTTTGGAGGACAAGCAACCTAGAAGGGTCACTAGATCTGTTGTTGCTTGATTTCCTTTGTACTCCTTTGTACTTTGTACTCTCTATCTATTTCTCTATTCGTATTGTATCTACCTTGCTGTGGTATCTGTATTAATTTAATTAATTCTCTTTCACCCTTATTTTTCATTCTCCATTTGAAAAAAGACACTATTCTTCAGCTGATTATAATCTGCAATTAATTAAACAATAACAAAAACACACACCAACTAAACAAAAAAACAAAACAAAACAGAATCTTAATCGAAAGTAAGGGGTTTCATGAGGGTGGGTGGCAACTCCGTATCTCTGTATCCGTATCTCCATATCTCTGTGCGGAACAAATACATCTCTGACAGTAAACACTAATACAACCGTAGTAATCTGATGGAAGGGAATAGTATGTAAGCATTTGTCTTCTTCTAAATTCGATGACACTGAGATTAATTTTCTTTCAAATATATTCCGTTGGAGAAATGTGATATGAAAAAAAAAAAAAATCATGGGATGAAGTGCATGACAAAAATATATACTATTCTGATGTTTCTTGTTGATAATATCATTCTGTCTGTGTTCGTTCATTATACTTCTACACCGTTTCTTGTTGATAATATCATTCTGTCTGTGTTCGTTCATTATACTTCTACACCGTTTCTTGTTGATAATATCATTCTGTCTGTGTTCGTTCATTATACTTCTACACCGTTTCTTGTTGATAATATAATTCTGTCTGTGTTCGTTCATTATACTTCTACACCGTTTCTTGTTGATAATATCATTCTGTCTGTGTTCGTTCATTATACTTCTACACCGTTTCTTGTTGATAATATCATTCTGTCTGTGTTCGTTCATTATACTTCTACACCGTTTTTCATGTACAAAAACTCTAAAAAGGAATGATTAAGGGGGGTCAACTGCTTGTTTTCTCTTTCTCTCCTTTTCTCTCTTTCTCTGGCTATTATCCATTCGGCCCCATTCAGCCAACTGTTTTAAGACGTTTATCCCCATCAAGGTGTCAATTTCTTCCTGGCGAGCAATAGCGAGCCAGCATTGTATGGAGAAATCCGGCTTCGCCGGAGAAATTTTTCTATCGAAAAATGTACAAATTTAGCTTGCTGTCAAAACAAAGAATATATATACTGTATGCTGGCTCGCTCCCGCTCGCCAGGAAAATATTGACACCTGGATGGGGTAAACGTCTTAAAACAGTAGGCTGAATGGGGCCAAATGGATACAAGCCAAAGAGAGAGGGAGATAAAAGAAAAAAGCGAGGTGCTCCCTTAAGATATGACCTATGTTATTCCAAACGCATGCATTGCAGTCATATGGGTAATCTATCATTCTTCTTTATACCCTGGAGGAGGAGGAGGAGGTGTATGTACTTACTCTAGTTGTATTGCGGGAGTAAGCATGCTCGTTATTTCCCGCCTCCTATATGTGTAGGTGTTATATGTATCGTTGGAATGGCTGTGGATGTGTGTGTAGTCTGTATTTTTAGCCAATTGGCGACATCGGAAACGAAGGCTTAGGGTGGATCTGTATGGTACCATTCTCACTATAGATGGTACCGTCTCGCCCGAAGGCTTAGGTAGCCATCAGCTTAGGTGAACCATATGATACCCATCTCGCCTTGTACCATTTTTGCCAACCCCAGATGGGACGTCACAACGTCGTCCACTTATTCCAGGTACCTATTTACAGCTAGGTGAACTGAGGCTAACACATGGACGGAGACAAGCCCAATTTGTCTCCGCCCGGCCGGGGTTGAACCCCCGGCCCCTCGTGTGTGAGACGAGAGCTCTACCACTAGGCTGTGTGTGTGTGTGTGTGTGTGTGTGTGTGTGTGTGTGTGTAAGGCTTGTCAAAACAGAACACTTATGTATAGTCTATTCGCTGTAAGTAGGCGAAAAATCATGACCTATATCCTCTGTAACTCAAAAAGGGCTTGAGCAAATTGGCTGTAAATTTCCACATCTGTTCCTTGACGGACTCTTCCCAAATAGTAGACATATTAGCTCGATTACACCAGTCCTTTTTGAGTTACAGAGGTTAGAGGTCATGATTTTTCGCCTACTTACAGCGAACAGACTATAGTACTTATATAGGCCTACGCACTGTACACTCGAACAGAGGAGAGAATCAACTTTCCCCTTTCCTAAATAGTAAATTGTACAAACCGTATTACAAGGAACATGGGAAGAGTTATGATAGAAACTGGGTGTGAGTACTACAGTATAGTGGTGGTGATCATTCCTGCCACCATTGACAGTATGGTGGTGGTGATCATTCCTGCCACCATTGACAGTATGGTGGTGGTGATCATTCCTGCCACCATTGACAGTATGGTGGTGGTGATCATTCCTGCCACCATTGACAGTATGGTGGTGGTGATCATTCCTGCCACCATTGACAGTATGGTGGTGGTGATCATTCCTGCCCCATTGACAGTATGGTGGTGGTGATCATTCCTGCCACCATTGACAGTATGGTGGTGGTGATCATTCCTGCCACCATTGACAGTATGGTGGTGGTGATCATTCCTGCCACCATTGACAGTATGGTGGTGGTGATCATTCCTGCCACCATTGACAGTATGGTGGTGGTGATCATTCCTGCCACCATTGACAGTATGGTGGTGGTGATCATTCCTGCCACCATTGACAGTATGGTGGTGGTGATCATTCCTGCCACCATTGACAGTATGGTGGTGGTGATCATTCCTGCCACCATTGACAGTATGGTGGTGGTGATCATTCCTGCCACCATTGACAGTATGGTGGTGGTGATCATTCCTGCCACCATTGACAGTATGGTGGTGGTGATCATTCCTGCCACCATTGACAGTATGGTGGTGGTGATCATTCCTGCCACCATTGACAGTATGGTGGTGGTGATCATTCCTGCCACCATTGACAGTATGGTGGTGGTGATCATTCCTGCCACCATTGACAGTATGGTGGTGGTGATCATTCCTGCCACCATTGACAGTATGGTGGTGGTGATCATTCCTGCCACCATTGACAGTATGGTGGTGGTGATCATTCTGCCACCATTGACAGTATGGTGGTGGTGATCATTCCTGCCACCATTGACAGTATGGTGGTGGTGATCATTCCTGCCACCATTGACAGTATGGTGGTGGTGATCATTCCTGCCACCATTGACAGTATGGTGGTGGTGATCATTCCTGCCACCATTGACAGTATGGTGGTGGTGATCATTCCTGCCACCATTGACAGTATGGTGGTGGTGATCATTCCTGCCACCATTGACAGTATGGTGGTGGTGATCATTCCTGCCACCATTGACAGTATGGTGGTGGTGATCATTCCTGCCACCATTGACAGTATGGTGGTGGTGATCATTCCTGCCACCATTGACAGTATGGTGGTGGTGATCATTCCTGCCACCATTGACAGTATGGTGGTGGTGATCATTCCTGCCACCATTGACAGTATGGTGGTGGTGATCATTCCTGCCACCATTGACAGTATGGTGGTGGTGATCATTCCTGCCACCATTGACAGTATGGTGGTGGTGATCATTCCTGCCACCATTGACAGTATGGTGGTGGTGATCATTCCTGCCACCATTGACAGTATGGTGGTGGTGATCATTCCTGCCACCATTGACAGTATGGTGGTGGTGATCATTCCTGCCACCATTGACAGTATGGTGGTGGTGATCATTCCTGCCACCATTGACAGTATGGTGGTGGTGATCATTCCTGCCACCATTGACAGTATGGTGGTGGTGATCATTCCTGCCACCATTGACAGTATGGTGGTGGTGATCATTCCTGCCACCATTGACAGTATGGTGGTGGTGATCATTCCTGCCACCATTGACAGTATGGTGGTGGTGATCATTCCTGCCACCATTGACAGTATGGTGGTGGTGATCATTCCTGCCACCATTGACAGTATGGTGGTGGTGATCATTCCTGCCACCATTGACAGTATGGTGGTGGTGATCATTCCTGCCACCATTGACAGTATGGTGGTGGTGATCATTCCTGCCACCATTGACAGTATGGTGGTGGTGATCATTCCTGCCACCATTGACAGTATGGTGGTGGTGATCATTCCTGCCACCATTGACAGTATGGTGGTGGTGATCATTCCTGCCACCATTGACAGTATGGTGGTGGTGATCATTCCTGCCACCATTGACAGTATGGTGGTGGTGATCATTCCTGCCACCATTGACAGTATGGTGGTGGTGATCACTCCTGCCACCATTGACAGTATGGTGGTGGTGATCACTCCTGCCACCATTGACAGTATGGTGGTGGTGATCACTCCTGCCACCATTGACAGTATGGTGGTGGTGATCATTCCTGCCACCATTGACAGTATGGTGGTGGTGATCATTCCTGCCACCATTGACAGTATGGTGATGGTGATCATTCCTGCCACCATTGACAGTATGGTGGTGGTGATCATTCCTGCCACCATTGACAGTATGGTGGTGGTGATCATTCCTGCCACCATTGACAGTATGGTGGTGGTGATCATTCCTGCCACCATTGACAGTATGGTGGTGGTGATCATTCCTGCCACCATTGACAGTATGGTGGTGGTGATCATTCCTGCCACCATTGACAGTATGGTGGTGGTGATCATTCCTGCCACCATTGACAGTATGGTGGTGGTGATCATTCCTGCCACCATTGACAGTATGGTGGTGGTGATCATTCCTGCCACCATTGACAGTATGGTGGTGGTGATCATTCCTGCCACCATTGACAGTATGGTGGTGGTGATCATTCCTGCCACCATTGACAGTATGGTGGTGGTGATCATTCCTGCCACCATTGACAGTATGGTGGTGGTGATCATTCCTGCCACCATTGACAGTATGGTGGTGGTGATCATTCCTGCCACCATTGACAGTATGGTGGTGGTGATCATTCCTGCCACCATTGACAGTATGGTGGTGGTGATCATTCCTGCCACCATTGACAGTATGGTGGTGGTGATCATTCCTGCCACCATTGACAGTATGGTGGTGGTGATCATTCCTGCCACCATTGACAGTATGGTGGTGGTGATCACTCCTGCCACCATTGACAGTATGGTGGTGGTGATCACTCCTGCCACCATTGACAGTATGGTGGTGGTGATCATTCCTGCCACCATTGACAGTATGGTGGTGGTGATCATTCCTGCCACCATTGACCTTTCCAGTTGCCTATGTGTTGTTGTATTAAGGGGAGACTGGCCGTTTGTTTGGTCTATTAATTCATTTATTCATATATTATTTTTATAGTTTCCTCCCTAGACCTCCATCAAGCTTAGAAAAACACCCCCTAGACCCCCCTTCAAGATATATTTGTACATTTTTCGGTAATAAAATGTCCCGGCCGAAGGCCGTTTCCCCTTAAAATTGCAGGCTTGCTGTCGCTTGCCAGGAAAAAATCGACACCCAAATGGCACGAAAGGTCTTAAAATTGACAACGAAATGGGGCGAAAGGTGCTAAAATCGCTAAACTAATGGGCCGAACGTCTCATAATCTCAAAACTAGCGGGGTTAAACATTAGGGAGAAGGAGGGTCCCGAAAAACGGTCTGCCTCCCCTTAACCCATTGAGGAGCATGACACGTGTGGACAATTTATTAAGCCTCTCATTTGACGATTTTATACAGCTTAGGAAGGAGGTGTGGGGGTCAGAGGGACGATTGAGATAGGCGTATTTTCCCAGGTAAGTGGGGGTGGGGTGGGGGTACAGATAATTGATTCACGTGAGGCCTGATACAAATGGTGATCAAAGTATTAAGGGGACATGGGCCGCTTTTTTAGACCCCCTTCTCCCTCATGTTTAGCTCAATTAGTTTTCAGATTTTCAGATTTTTGCCGCATTAGTTTATCGATTTTAAGACCTCGCCCCATTTTGTTATCAATATTAAGACCTTTCGTGCTATTTAGGTGTCGATATTTTTTCTGGCGAACGACGGTGAGCCAGTAATTTTGGAAGAATCGGCCTTCGGCCGGGACATTTTTCTACCGAAAAATGTACAAATTTATCTAAAAGGGGGATCTAATGGATGTATTCTTAAATTTGATGGAGGTCTAGCGAAGAAACTAAGAAATAAAGGAATAATTGAAATAATAGACCAAAAACACGGCCCATCTCCCCTTAAGAGTCTTCCCGCAGTTGCCGGGTTAAAAGATCATGATGAGTGTTCTGCTGCGTGTTATCAGGTGGCGGTACAGTCTATAGGTCTAACGTACAGGAACACACTTCAGAGACTGGACAATTCCCTAAATCTCTGTCATTAACCCCTGCTACACCGGCGACGTCTTTTTAATTTTATTCTGGCTACTATTAGACGATTTTGTTTAGTTTAAATGGGCCTCCAGTAATTACAGGCTTCGAACTCTCTCCCTTAACCTTTTTTACTACCACAGATCTTTCTTAAGCGTGTCCAGAGGTATTGTGTCCAGAGTTATTGTGTCCTGGGGTATTGTGTCCAGGGCTATTGTGTCCAGAGGTATTGTGTCCAGGGGTATTGTGTCCAGAGGTATTGTGTCCTGGGGTATTGTGTCCAGGGTTATTGTGTCAAGGGGTATTGTGTCCAGAGGTATTGTGTCCAGGGGTATTGTGTCCAGAGGTATTGTGTCCAGAGGTATTGTGTCCAGGGGTATTGTGTCCAGAGGTATTGTGTCCAGAGGTATTGTGTCCAGGGGTATTGTGTCCAGAAGTATTGTGTCCAGAGGTATTGTGTCCAGAGGTATTGTGTCCAGGGGTATTGTGTCCAGAGGTATTGTGTCCAGAGGTATTGTGTCCAGAGGTATTGTGTCCAGAGGTATTGTGTCCAGGGGTATTGTGTCCAGAGGTATTGTGTCCAGAGGTATTGTGTCCATGGGTATTGTGTCCAGGGGTATTGTGTCCAGGGGTATTGTGTCCAGGGGTATTGTGTCCAAAGGTGTTGTGTCCATAGCTATTGTGTCCAGGGGTATTGTGTCCAGGGGTATTGTGTCCAGAGGTATTGTGTCCAGGGGTATTGTGTCCAGAAGTATTGTGTCCAGAGGTATTGTGTCCAGAGGTATTGTGTCCTGGGGTATTGTGTCCAGGGGTATTGTGTCCAGAGGTATTGTGTCCCGGGGTGTTGTGTCCAGGGGTATTGTGTCCCGGGGTATTGTGTCCAGGGGTATTGTGTCCTGGGGTATTGTGTCTGTGGAATTGTATACGAGGGTAGTGTGTCCAGGGGTATTGTGTCCCGGGGTATTGTGTCCAGGGGTATTGTGTCCAGGGGTATTGTGTCCTGGGGTACTGTGTCCAGGGGTATCATGTCCAGGGGTATTGTGTCCAGGGGTATTGTGTCCAGAGGTATTGTGTCCAGGGGTATTGTGTCCAGGGGTATCGTGTCCAGGGGTATTGTGTCCAGGGGTATTGTGTCCAGGGGTATTGTGTCTGTGGAATTGTATACGAGGGTAGTGTGTCCAGGGGTATTGTGTTGATAGATATTGTGTTATCACTACAGTGTGGAGGAGTATTGTGTTTATAGATATTGTACTATAGGTACTGTGTAGAGGGGTATTGAGTTCATAGATATTGTTTTATAGATAGTATGTGGAGGGGTATTGTATTATGTTCAGAGATATTGTGTTATAGCTACTGTGTGGAAGGGTATTATGTTCAGAGATATTGTGTTATTGATACTGTGTGGAAGGGTATTATGTTCAGAGATATTGTGTTATAGCTACTGTGTGGAAGGGTATTATGTTCAGAGATATTGTGTTATTGATACTGTGTGGAAGGGTATTGTGTTCAGAGATATTGTGTTATTGATACTGTGTGGAAGGGTATTATGTTCAGAGATATTGTGTTATTGATACTGTGTGGAAGGGTATTGTGTTCAGAGATATTGTGTTATAGCTACTGTGTGGAAGGGTATTATGTTCAGAGATATTGTGTTATTGATACTGTGTGGAAGGGTATTGTGTTCAGAGATATTGTGTTATTGATACTGTGTGGAAGGGTATTGTGTTCAGAGATATTGTGTTATAGATACAGTGTTCATAGATACAGTGCTATGGATAGTGTGTTCATATATATTGCGCTTCATAGATACAGTGTGGGTAGATATTATGTTGATAGGTACTGTGTGGCTGGGTATTGTCCGAGAGTGGAGGTGCGTTGAGGTATCTGTTGACCTTGGTTGGTGGCACTGAGCTGTCCTCTAAACTAGCCGCTTCCTGCTTCACTATACTCACTATGGTCTGCTGCACTCTGCTCTTGTTGTTTCACCCTACTGATATTGCTGCTGGTGCACTCTGCTCCTGTTGTGTCCCCCTTCTGCTGCTGCTGCTCTTTGCTCTTATTGTGTCCCCCTTCTGCTGCTGCTGCTCTTTGCTCTTATTGTGTCCCCCTTCTGCTGCTGCTGCTCTTTGCTCTTATTTTGTCCCCCTTCTGCTGCTGCTGCTCTTTGCTCCTGTTGTGTCTCCCTTCTGCTTCACTACCCACTATGGCCTGCTGCACTCTGTTCTTGTTGGTTCACTCTGCTGCTGCTGAACTCTTCTCTTGTTGCTGCGGTTACACTCTGCTCTTGTTGCTCTTGCCGTTATACTCTACTCCTGATTGTTTCACGTTACTGCTGCTGCGGTTACACTCTGCTCTGGTTGCCTCTGCTGATGCACTCTACTCCCGTTGTTTCACTCTACTGCTGTGGCTGCTGCACTCTGCTCTTGATGCTACTCCTGGTACACACTGGTCTTGTTGTTACAGCTGTTCTGTTCTTGTTATTGCTGCATTCACTATTTTGTTGTTGTTCAATCCTTCTGCCACTACAATCTGCTCTAGAAGTTCTACCCTGCTGCTGCTACAGTCTGCTATTGATGTTCCACACTACTGTTGCTAGTCTGCTATTGATGTTTACTGCTGAAATCTACTGCTATTGTTCAAACCTATTGCAACTGCTGCTGCTGCTGCTTAGCCATTATCACTCATCAAATTATTGCACATTTATATAAAATGTATTTTGCTTTACTAAATAAATACAATCTAATAAAATTCAATCAATGACTCGTTGCATTACCATTGTAGCATCAATGAAACAGTTGTCCCACTGCAATTTGCTTCTGTTGACCAAACTATATTATAAGTATGTTTATTTATATAGGCATACATAAATCACATCGTTTAAGGGGATAAACGACCAACTTATACTTCATATAAATGAAGTGTACTGCAATGCGTTCCTATTTTAAAACATATATTTGAAATGGTAGAAGTTTTTTTTCTTTCTGCAACTATATAATATCCAATTGTTCATACAAGCTACAACTTCGTGTAATGATTGATGAAATGCCACTATACTATTAGAGTAGATTCTGAAATGCCAGTCATCTTGTTTGCTACGAATTTACGGTGATAATCGAATTAATTAATTTCACTCACACCACCAAACACCACCCAATGAAATTAATGAAAGCATGTGCTCCACCCGGGATTCGAACCTGGGATGCCACATACAGATCCCAAACACTAAAACTATTACACCATCAAGACAGTTAAAGACCAAGCACATGACTACGATTTCATATATATTTATCGAATACTGGACATCAATCTAATCATGCACCCAAACCCAACTGCACACTGAATAACCTTTAACAGGGAAGGAAGGACGTTTTTCGACGTGACGGCGTAGTTGAAACAAATGAGAACGGCAAGAATATATAAATCACCTCTAAATACCCCTATCCATTTTTACGTGGACTCGAAACCACGACTGTAATATGTAGTCCACAACGCCATTCATTAAACCACACATCTCCCCTTCGCATTGTGCTCGTGTGACACTATTATAAAGCTTTAGTCATACGATTATCTAATCAGTCAATTTTTCATTAATAACATCAATCTGGCAACAACTCAGGGTTCTATTCTATTAGCATCGGTAACTAGACTGTAGGTGATTTTTTTTATCAAGCTTTAACTTAGCAGCTGTCAGATCAAAATTGTTGATAATCGTATGATAAATAATGTGACTCAATCTTAACAGCTCCCCATAGATGAACAGTTCAGGGAGTTGCCGGGTTGCGTGCCTAGATTATCAGAGTTGCAACATAGAAGGTCCTAGTAGTCAAGGCACTGGACGCCATCATGACTCCCAGTTTCATTCTGTCAAACTCTTGATGTATTCAGGGCTTTGCTATTTATATAGAATGGCGGCTAGTAGTACAGTATATACAGTATATAGAATGGCGGCTAGTAGTACAGTATATACAGTATATAGAATGGCGGCTAGTAGTACAGTATATACAGTATATAGAATGGCGGCTAGTAGTACAGTATATACAGTATATAGAATGGCGGCTAGTAGTACAGTATATACAGTATATAGAATGGCGGCTAGTAGTACAGTATATACAGTATATAGAATGGCGGCTAGTAGTACAGTATATACAGTATATAGAATGGCGGCTAGTAGTACAGTATATACAGTATATAGAATGGCGGCTAGTAGTACAGTATATACAGTATATAGAATGGCGGCTAGTAGTACAGTATATACAGTATATAGAATGGCGGCTAGTAGTACAGTATATACAGTATATAGAATGGCGGCTAGTAGTACAGTATATACAGTATATAGAAACATAAACATAATAAGATACGCGTTCTAAGTTAAAAAATGAGGTGTAGAAACAATGTTGCAAAATAGGATGTAGCTCATGTAGGAATCAAAATGGCGTTTGAATGTGAAGCTGGTGGTATCCTGTTGTCTGAAGGTACCCTAGTGCCGGGTGGACATTAGTCAGCACGAGGGTATATAAGGCCGGAGTGCCAGGTGACGCGACCACCAGTAGTACCCCTTGTGTCGCCCGCTATACCCTCTCCCGTTTGACCTCACCGTAGCGGCCGTATAGTGAACGCAGGTGGTGCTTGTCACAGTTCCACCTCCAGTACCATGGCTCCCCGCACCACTCCACGGAACAGTTAATGGTAGAGAAGTGTGTAAGAAGAAGAAGGGGTGTCTGGTGGAAGGGAGAGTGTGACGGAACGGAGATCGAGTGTCTGACGGAGGGGGAAGAGGGAGTGTGTGTAAAGAACATTTAGGCTCTGCGCGGGGATCGAACCCTTGGTTTTCTTGTTCAGTGTGGGGTTCTCCAAAGGGACCAAGACCGCCGGGATGAGGCCCCTGCTGGTCATACCTCTGCTTCTGCTGGCCTCCAACACCCGAGCAGGTCAGTTTTTTTTTCTTCCGATTTCACACTCTGGCCCAATGCTTCAATGGTTAACCAGTACGATTTGAGAGATATATTTTATTTTTCCCTTCCCTCCAGAATATTGTGACAACCTTATTTTATCTTTCCATGCATATAATTACAAATACTTTTACTTGAACTTTGGTGAGTATTCAACTGAATCACTATTGGTCAATATATGAAAACATGTTTTGAAAATTGTTTTAGCATCACTTCTAATAAGAATGGTGAACAACAATGCTTTCTTGCTATTTCACCGCTGAAATTGTTCGCGTGACACCAGATTCATTAATCCCTTCTGTAGCGGTGATGTCTTTTTAATTTGGTTTCAGCTACATTTAGACGATTTTATTAAGCTAGGAAGGATATATGGTAGCTAAAAGGATTACTTGAGATAGTTTTTAGCCTTTTCATGGGTAGACGTCCTTCTTAAGATGATAAAAACGTCTAATAGTTGCTAGAATATATTGAAAAGTACATCACCGGTAAAGAATGTGTTAATCCTTTCCCCACACTCTCATCTGTTTTATTGATCCCATCATCACCCACTTTGCTTTACATTTCTATTCATCTCAATGTTTACTAATTTTGTTCATAATTATACATTCGCTCATTTTGTCTCAGCTGCATTTATTTAGTCTCATTCTTTCTCATATTCACCTATTTTGTCCCATTTTCAGCCATTTTACTTCACCTGCATCCATCACACTTTCACCAATTTTGTACCATCTTCACCCATTTTGTTTCATTTGCATCCTCACCCATGTTTTACCACCTTCAACTATTTTGTTTCATCTTCACCCATTTTGTATCATCTTCATCCATTTTGTTTCATGTTCACTCATTTTGTTTCATCTTCACCCATTTTGTATCATCTCCACCCATTTTGTTTCATGTTCACTCATTTTGTTTCATCTTCACCCATTTTGTATCATCTCCACCCATTTTGTTTCATGTTCACTCATTTTGTTTCATCTTCACCCATTTTGTATCATCTCCACCCATTTTGTTTCATGTTCACTCATTTTGTTTCATCTTCACCCATTTTGTATCATCTCCACCCATTTTGTTTCATCTCCACCCATTTTGTTTCATCTCCACCCATTTTGTTTCATCTCCACCCATTTTTGTTCATCTCCACCCATTTTGTCTCATAATCACCCATTTTGTCCGTATCATCATCCATTTTGTCTCATAATCACCCATTTTATTTCATCTTCACCCATTTTGTTTCATCTCCACCCATTTTGTTTCATCTTCACCCATTTTGTTTCATCTTCACCTATTTTGTCCGTATCATCATCCATTTTGTCTCATAATCACCCATTTTGTCCCATCTTCATCCATTTTGTCCGTATCATCATCCATTTTGTCTCATAATCACCCATTTTGTCCCATCTTCATCCATTTTGTCTCATAATCACCCATTTTGTCCCATCTTCATCCATTTTGTCTCATAATCACCCATTTTGTCCCATCTGCACCCATTTTGTTTCATCTTCACCATTTTGTCCCATCTGCATCCATTTAGTCTCATAATCACCCATTTTGTCCCATCTTCATCCATTTTGTCTCATAATCACCCATTTTGTCCCATCTTCATCCATTTTGTCTCATAATCACCCATTTTGTCCCATCTGCATCCATTTAGTCTCATAATCACCCATTTTGTCCCATCTGCATCCATTTTGTCTCATAATCACCCATTTTGTCCCATCTGCATCCATTTAGTCTCATAATCAACTACTTTTCCCCATATGTATCCATTTTGTCTCCTTTTCACCCTTTTTTGCCTTGTCTTCATCCATTTTGTTCCATCTCATGTTCACCAATTTAACCTCATACTCACCAACATGACGTACCTCGTGTTCACCTATTTCACCTCATATTCACCCATTTTCTCTCATATTCACCCAGTTTACCTCATGTTCACTCATTTTGTCTCATATTCACCCAATCTGCATTGTCCTCACCCATTTCTTAATCATCAATACTTATTTTGTTTTATCACCACTCATTTCCTTCACCAAATTTGCCTCGTAATCACCCATTTTGTCCCAGCTTCACCTATTTTGTCCCATATTCTCCAATTTTGCCCAATAACTACCCATTTTTCTTCGTCTTCACCCATTTTGCCATATCTTCACCTATTTTGTCCCATTTTCACCCAGTTTGTCCCATATTTATCCATTTTGCCCTATCTTCGCCTATTTTGTCCCATCTTCGCCCATTTTGTCCCATATTTATCCATTTTGCCCTTTCTTCACCAATTTTGTCCCATCTTCACCCATTTTGTCCCATATTTATCCATTTTGCCCTATCTTCGCCTATTTTGTCCTATCTTCGCCCATTTTGTCCCATAGTTATCCATTTTGCCCTATCTTCGCCTATTTTGTCCCATCTTCGCCCATTTTGTCCCATATCTATCCATTTTGCCCTATCTTCGCCTATTTTGTGCCATCTTTGCCCATTTTGTCCCATATTTATCCATTTTGCCTTATCTGTACCTATTTTGTCCCATCTTCGCCCATTTTGTCCCATATTCATCCATTTTGCCCTATCTTCACCTATTTTGTTCCATCTTCACCCATTTTCTCTCATATTCCCCATTTTGTCTGACCTTCACCTATTTTGTCCCATCTTCATCCATTTTGTCTCATCTTCACCTATTTTGTACGCATCTTCATCCTATCCTATCTTATCTTCACCTATTTTGTCCGTATATTGATCCATTTTGTCCTTTTCCTCATCGTATTTGCCTCCTATTTACTCCTTTCCTTTAACCCTTTCAAGCTCCAACACGCGTTTCCTTTCTGTTTTCTGGCTATTATTAGACGATTTCATTCAGATCAGGAAGGGTATAATTATGCAAGTCAGAGGGGTTCATTGAGATAGTCTTTATCCTTACAATTCCCACAGATCCTTTTGACATTATACGTCTAATGATAGATAGAACAAACTGTCAAAATGCGTCACAATCTTGAAAGGGTTAATCTGTATCTGATATATTCTGCTATACCCTGTTCCAAATAGGTAGGCCAGAAATCGTGAACCCTAACCTCTGTAACTCAAAAAGGACGAGAGCAAATGGGCTGTCATTTTCTACACCTATTCCTTGGTTGACCTTCCCCAAATGCTAGACATATTAGCTCAATTACTCTAGTCGTTTGTGAGTTATAGAGGTTAAGAGGGGTCATCGGCTGTTTTTATCTTTCTCCACTTTTCTTTCTTTCTCTGGCTTCTATCCATTCGGCCCCATTCAGCCAACTGTTTTAAGGCGTTTATCTCCATCCAGGGGTCGATTTCTTCTTGGCGAGCGATAGCGAGCCAGCATTGTATGGAGAAATCCGGCTTCGCCGGAGACATTTTCCTATTGAAAAATGTACAAATTTAGCTTGCTGTCTAAACAAAAATATATATATGCTGGCTCGCTACCGCTCGCCAGAAAAATATTGACACCTGGATGAAGGTAAACGTTCTAAAACAGTAGGCTGAATAAGGCCGCATGGATACAAGCCAAAGAGAGAGGGAGAGAAAGATAAAAAAAACACGAGGTGGGCTCCCTTAATGTACTAGAGCTTTGGCTTGGATTACATATTTAGAACAGGGTATAGTACCAATCCTACCCTCTTTGAAGTATATATATCGTACACTCCTTTGGAACAGGGTATAGTACCAATCCTACCCTCTTTGAAGTATATATATCGTACACTCCTTTGGAACAGGGTATAGTACCAATCCTACCCTCTTTTAAGTATTATATCGTACACTCCTTTCATCTCCATCTATCTATCTATCTATCTATCTATCTATCTATCTATCTATCTATTTATCTATCTATCTATCTATCTATTTATCTATCTATCTATCTATTTATCTATCTATTTATCTATCTATCTATCTATCTATTTATCTATCTATCTATATATCTATCTATCTATCTATCTATCTATTTATCTATCTATCTATCTATCTATTATCTTCGTGGGGGTGGCTGCGTATGAATCGCTTCTATGCACCTCTCTCACCCGTCAAGTCCCTCCTTCCACTCAACACCACTTTCATTTATATACCTCTCAACTCCATCCCTCCACCTCACTCTCGGTCTGCCTCTCCCTCCTTGTCCATCCGCCTCACTGAATAATTATATCAAGTACACCTAAATATGTTCCGCCTATACCTTACTATAATTATGTTCTACTTGTACGGCCAAAAATAAGAAGTATCGTAAGAACGTAACGTATCCTTAAGGGGGGTCACCTGCTTTTTTTCTCTTTCTCTCATTTTCTCTCTTTTTCTGGCTTGTATCCATTTGGCCCCATTAAGCCAACTGTTTTAAGACGTTTATCCCCATCCAGGTGTCGATTTCTTCCTGGCGAGCGATAGTGAGCCAGCATTGTATGGAGAATCCGGCTTCGCCAGAGACATTTCTCTATCGAAAAATGTACAAATTTAGCTTGTAAAAAAAAAAAAATATGCTGGCTCGCTACCGCTCGCCAGGAAAATATTCACACCTGGATGGGGGTAAGAGTCTTAAAACAGTAGGCTGAATGGGGCCGAATGGATACAAGCCAAAGAGAGAGGGAGAGAAAGATAAACAAAGCGATGTGGGCTCCCTTAAACAACATTTTAAAAGCAGGAATTAGTGATAAGTATTATAGTTTAAGGCTGTACAGACTGACTGCCAGTAGACACTAGTACATATACAGTATACTGTGCATAATGGCATGACTAGAATAAGCTTTGTAATAGTTATTTTTGTTGGTGGGTTGTAAATTACCACACCAATTGTCTGGCTGATCCTTCCCAAATGGTAGAAATATTTTTTGGAATACTCTAGTTGTTTGTGAGTTAAGGGGCCTTCACACAGTCAGGAGTGCGAGGTAGTGGGAGTCTAACAGGAGTCACTTCTGTTAGACTCCCACTCGCTCGCAGTGAAAATCGATGACTTCTAGTGACTCTAGCGACTCACTAGGAGTCATCGATTTTCACTTCGAGCGAGTGGGAGTCTAACAGAAGTCGCTAGAGTCACTAGGAGTCATCGATTTTCACCGCGAATAGGCCCGCGAGTCCAAATTGTCCTCTACTCCTACTGACTCTAGCTCGTACTCCTGACTGTGTGATGTACCCTTTATAGAGGTAAATGGTCAAGAGTATGATTGACTTACAAGTATAATTTGCTATAAAACCGTTAATTGGCCATATTGTTTAACTAAAACATCGGAAAAAGCTTTTTTTTCATGTTACTCATTTTCCTTTCATATATAAAAACTCGGAGTGCACACAAATTCATGTGAGAAACTGTACATAAGATGATAGTTCAATAATTGTTTTTCAGGCCTTTGTTAACACAATTCTGATGCAAATCGTAAATTTGTTCTGCAATGAATGCCAAATTATGATTTTTAAATATGTTCAAATTAACACTCTTACAGTTGTACTAATATATTTACAGTTTACATGT
Organism: Paralithodes platypus; assembly: GCA_032716605.1. Classification (NCBI taxonomy): domain Eukaryota; kingdom Metazoa; phylum Arthropoda; class Malacostraca; order Decapoda; family Lithodidae; genus Paralithodes; species Paralithodes platypus. The sequence continues at coordinate 50,907,914 of CM064513.1, read as the reverse complement.
TTTATTATGCACATAATATGACAATGCATAGTTTGCATAATTAGTCGAACATTAATTAATTGCTTCTGAAGGCTTGAGTATGTTAAAATATCTGAATATCCACATTTAGCCAAGATGGACATAACTCTTAAGTAACGATAAGGTTATCGTTACTTAAGAGTTATGTAGAGTTATGTAAGTTAAGGCTATTGTAATCAGTGCTTTATAAATTATAAGTAAGATATCCTTGTTTTTTTTCTGTGCTAAGTAATATTGTATATTACTTTACTCATTGCATTGTGCTTTTGGTTGATTGATTCACATAATGGATTATGTGGAATATAAATGCAATATGTATATTATCCAGAAATAAGTGAATACTACTTGTTGCAGTAGCTATTTGTCTTCGTGTTTATATGAATTTGTCAATACAAATATTTGAATGTCTTCTGGTTATTCCATCAGCATTGACATAAATTATATTTTGTGACATTTTATTCCGATTTGCTTTATTAACAGTGAGGGTATAATTGTGTTACATGTTATATTATAGCAAATGCTCTCTTGTTTCCTGCACTTGTTTTAGGTTATTGTCTTTTGTGTTTTGCTTCTGCTGAAGAACAAGTGTAATTTTTTTGTTCGTGAGTTTTCTGATTTACCAGAACACTTCTTCCAGTTTAGTATTTGCTCAATGACATGTGTGTGGCTTTATCAGCTTGATTATTTCATTTGTAAAGTGTCTGCCGAGTATTGATTATAGGGATACATTTCATTGTAAGGTAGGTTAGTGTACTTCTCGTTGGGAAATGTTATATGTAAGCTAAATGCATGCAAGACGGTAACTTGCAACGTCAATGTCTGAATGCATGCAAGACGATAACTTGCAACGTCAATGTCTGAATGTATGTGGGATTTTCATGCTTGTGATTTGAAGCCGAGATATTCTTGCATATAACTCGGTTCGCTAAAATACTACGTCTACGTCTGCTTTCCATATGGGATCTACAAGTTTGCAATGAAGAGCTGAATTGTTAATAAGCCCCAATATGTGTTCCAGCGAGCCCTCAGTACCACCCGGGCATCCAGGATCCTGCTAGCCCAGACCGAGATGTGAGATGGGGTGAGGACAGTGGTCGAGGGTATGAGGCTGGGGGATTTGGACAGTCAAGCTATTCGGGACATGACGGGGCAGCTTCAAGATATGCTGGATCGTCCTCCGGTAGTGCTGGATCATCGTATAATAGCGGTGGTTCGTCCTATGGTAGCGCTGGATCATCTTATGGTGATGCTGGATCGTCTCATGGTGATACTAGATCGTCCTATGGTAGCTCTGGATCATCCTATAATAGTCACGGATCGTCCTATGATAGTCATTCGAAAGATGCAGCTGATAACGACGGCATTTCTAGTTCTGGATCTGGCTACAGTGGCAATGCAGCTGGTGGTTTTTCTTCTTCTTCTTCCCATGGCGAAGATCATGCCAGCTACGGAGGACAGAGGTACGGCAGTGGGACCTACGGTGGACAGTCTAATGTAGGACAAACCAGACACGGCAATGCTGATGATGGAAACTATCGGAACTACGAATCACCTAGCTATGGGAGCCAGAGTCAAGGACACGATCGCCCAAACTACGAAGGTGGATACAATTATTATAACTACGATGACCAAACAGGTTATGGTTCTTCCAGAGACAGTGACCAAGGTAGCTCTTCCAGCCAGAGTAGCTACGGTGGTGGACGCTATGATTCCACTAGTTACCACGGAAGACAGCCAAGTTCGGGTTCATCTAGATATGGAGGCCAGAGTTCTTATGATCAAGGTAGCCATGGTGCTTCAAGTCATGATACTCCAAGCTACAGTGACCCCTCACACCAGGACCAGCCAGACTACAATAGTCAGAGTAATCATGGATCTATCAGTCACAGTAGTTCCGATCATGGCCAGAGTGGCAGCTATGACAGCAGTGGTAGGTATCATGGAAGCAGCAGTTACGATGGTAGCAGTAGATACGATGGTAGCAGTAGATACAACAGCAATAGTGATCAAAGTAGTAGTAATGATGGCGGTAGCAGTTACAACACCAACAATGATCAAAGCGGTAGTTACAGTGGCAGTAGCAGTTACGATGACAGTAGCAGATACGACAGCCATGACCAAAGCGGAAGTTACGACACCGGTAGCAGCTATGATGCAAGCAATGACCGAAGCCGCAGTTATGATAGCAGTAGCAGTTACGATGGTAGCCATAGATATGAGAGCAGCGATGACCGAAGCAGTAGTTACGATAGAGGCAACAGTTATGATAGAAACAGTTACAACCGGTCCTATTACAACAACAACCCCGAGAACGAGATCCCCACCATCTACGAGACCAATGGTGCGTCTAATGATCCAAGATACAACGGTGGGCCCTATGACCCGAGATACAACATGCCAGACTCAGCAGGATCTTGGGGGATCAACGAGGCTCTCGATGCGATTTCCATGTTTGCAGGTTTGTTTTGGACCGGCGTTAAACTCTTATGAGTATGAAGTGTGACTTTGGTAGCGCGCTCTACTCATAACCATATGGACCCGGGTTCGATTCCCGGGCAGGACGAGATGGATGGGGAAATCTCATAATACCTTATACGTCTGTTCACCTAGCAGTAAATAGAAAGCTGGATTTAGTGGACATTCGTGACGTCTCATGAGGAGTAATATACTATGATAAACTGTTCTGAGCGCTAATAAATTCTTCTGGAAGAGTTACGACTCAATAAAACACCAAAGATAGTATATTAGCATTCCCTTTCTATTGAAGTACAATATCTTACAAACAAAGTAATGATCATAATTATTTAAATGTTTAGTAAAGACTGTTCACTCTTTTTGTCTGATTTCACCAACTGTATTCATTTCCAGATCGCGACCAGGTGTGCGCCCTCACGTGTTACCCAGACAGAGGTAAGCAGTCTAGTCAGTATAATTAACCCTCTGAGGAGCGATGACGCATTTATTTTATGTTTACTGGCTAATTTTAGACGATATTACTCAGATTAGGAAGGGTATATGGAAGTCAGAGGGTTGATCGAGATATTCTTTACCTTTTTAATTCCCACAGGTCCTTCCTAAGCTGTATATAATCTTCTAATGATGGCCACAAAAACTGCTAAAACGCGTCATGTTCTCGAGAGGTCAAGCCATAAATATTGACCCCTATCTGTGTCTATTGTTACTGCCTACAAATCTGCTGGCCTAGGCTCGAGTTCTGGAGTGGCCAACTATACCCTGTTTCAAGTAGGTAGGTCAGAAATCGTGAACCCTAACCTCTATACCTAAGAAAAGGGCTAGAGAAAATGGATTGTAAATTACCACACCAATTCCCTGGCTGACCCTTACCAAATGGTAGAAATATTATCTGGATTGCTCTAGTCCCTTGCGAGTGTATAGAGGTTAATGTTCAAGAGTTTTAGACTGTTTACTTAGAATAGGGTATAGTACTCAGTCGGCTCAATTTGTCATTCTGTTTATAATGGGTAAGTGGGTATCACACGAGCATTTTTGTCGTCAACTTTCGATGCTCAATATTTTTCCGGCAACTTTTCTAGAACACTTATCACTGGTATCGGAAACAAGCATGAACATGAATGAATTTACTGTTTTAAACATGATTATCTTGAAAGTGCACATTATATGAACTGTCATGGGGGAGATTGGAGAGATTGTAGACACCAATCTAGCTGGGCAATACCAAGGGGAAGTCTCATAGGCATGTGATAAGGAATTGCTGGAACCCCTGTTTCATGTGTCTGGCCTCCCTCACTGTTTCTGTTTGTGTGTCACCTACACAGCGAGCAATCCAGCTAGTTCTCACGTTTAAAACACCTTCCCTCTATTCATTGTACTACACTAAACAAGCACACCCCACTTCTTGCCAATACACAATTTTATTATTATATTTATATATTTTTTAAGATGACCATCAAACGCCCTTAATTTGGCTTTGTCACTCTTTTGACTTTGAGTGAAACACTTGCTACAGGCCTTTTGTTTCCCTCATACACATAGACAAAATGAAGACCAATGTTGTGGAAACATTTTGAGGGAAAAAGCGCTCGTGTGATACCAGCTTTGGACTGTTAAAAAGTACTTGGGGCTAACCATGGCAAAGATAAACTGGTGACCTGGATGATATGCTTCAGTCCCTGTATTATTATGTTTTTTCCACCAACCAACTTCACCTCTAAATTCAATTAATGAAATCAACAAATATATATATATATATAGAGAGAGAGAGATCAAAAGGTCATTGAGTATGGAAACTCTAAGGTGGAATCTACCACATTTACATTATGGGTTTCGTTATTTATTGTTTTTTGGAGGCATACCGTTTCTATCTAACTAATATAGTTATATTGTCTTTCCTTCTGATATCCATTAAATTATTCTTATTTCCAAATTGATTGCCTTATATAATTATGTGCTATCTCTTCCCTTCTTTCTCGCTTCTGGGCCATATGCTCATATTTGGTCTATGATATCATGCATAGCAAACGATTGTGATATTTACAGCCTTTTTGGGATTACAGCTGGGCAGGGTTAGCGCCTGTATATTATAGTACATGGTTCTGTATATACAGTATATCCTTCAGTCCATCCTCTGATATATAATCATGTCCTTATTCTGTACATAATAAACAACACAGAGATAGACGAGCTAAGTAACACAGTTTTCATAACATATTTGAGAAAGCAGGACAAAACGGCCACATTCTTAAATGGTCTCCACCTCCAAAACAAAACGCACACATCCCTAAATGGCCTAGAGTAACTAGCTTAGGTTAGGTTAGATTAGACTATGCTTGGATGGTTTAGATTGAATTAGTTTAAGGGGGGTGACCTGCTTTTTGTTATTTCTGTCCTTTTCTCACTTTCTCTGGTTTGTATCCATTCGGCCCCATTCAGCCAACTATTTTAAGACGTTTATCCCCATCTAGGTGTCGATTTCTTCCTGGCGAGCGATAGCGAGCCAGCATTATATGAAGAAATCCGGCTTCGCCGGAGAATTTTTTCTATCGAAAAATGTACAAATTTAGCCTGCTGTCAAACAAAAATAAAAAATATGCTGGTTCGCTACCGCTCACCAGTAAAAAATTGACACCTGGATGGGGGTAAACGTCTTAAAACAGTAGGCTGCATGGGGCCAAATGGATACAAGCCAGAGAAAGATAGAAAAGGACAGAACAAAAACAGGTCACCCCCCTTAAGCTTTGAGTTTGAACATTTTGGTTGGAAGGTATTTTAGCTGTGGTCGCTTTGGTAGTGGCTGATTAGGAGTGTGGACGATTTGACGTGATTAAACTATGCGTTAATAAGTAACACAAACAATTATTCACATAGTAAGGATTTTTTACGAGTACTACTCTGAACAGACAATCCGACTATTACTCAATTATGTGTACCGTGAACGTTACATAGCGTACTGATTAATTGATTCCTTCCTCTCCCTACAGATGGCGGTGTGTACAGTCCCGGCCAAGAGTACCGTTACCAGTACCGGGGGGAGGCGGTCACTGCGGTCAGCCCCTCCCACACCTCCACCATGGGGGTCACGGCAACCATCGTTATATCCGCCGCTACCCACTGTGACCTCAAGCTTAAGGTAGGTCACATATATCCTTTATACATATCTAGTTATCTATCTATTGCCAGGTAATTCGTATTATACATTCTTTATCCCTTACTGTACCGGCGACGTCTGTTTTAGTTGATTTCAGCTACATTTAAACTATTTTACGAAGCTTAGGAAGGATATGTGGTAGCTAAAAATATTGATTGAGATAGTCTAGCCTTTTAATGGGTAGACGTCCTTCCTAACCTAAATATAATTGTCCAATAGTTGCCAGCATACTGTATAATGAAAAGGACGTCACCGGTACTGAATGGGTTAAGTAACATATATAAAGTTATTCAAAATGTAAGAAAATTAGTGAACATATGGCAGGCATTGACATTTGTATGTAGTTAAACATATTATAATAAAATATAAAATTATTTGTATCCACATGACCACTAGAGGCTCTCAAAAGACTGATTGGAATACTTTAGAGGTAGTTAGCATTATGCATAGAAACACTCTATGAGGAGGATCATTTCATTGATAACATTTCGCCTATAATATCATCAGGCCAGGCGTATGCAGTGGTGTCATTACCTTCAACACGGAGGAGTGAAGATGATGATGATTATGATGATGATGATAGTGTGAATTATGATACAGATAATGTTGATGATAATGAAGAAAATATACATCGGTGACTGAAACTACTCTCAGCTTATCTTGACAGACTCTGTTGCTAGGTGATGATAAGGATAATGATCAATTTGTTTACATTATTGAGATACTGTAGAAAGATTAGACCAAGTTAAAGATTAACATCGAATTCTGGCTGCTATTAAGTGTCGTGATTAAATTTCTAATCAACCAATTCAGTATTAGGACTCCATTAACCCTCTGATTTTCACATTTCCTCCCTAAGCTTTCGAAAATCGTCTATTGATAACCAGAATAGAAGGAAGAAGTGCTTCCTCGAATACTGAACGAGTTAAGGGGAGATTTCCACTTGAGGGATATTTTTCTTTACCCCTTTCTCCCTCATGTTTAGCCCCATTGCTTTTGAGATTTTAAGAGGTTCGCCCCATTTGTTTGGCGATTTTAAAAACTTTCACCCCATTTATGTCACTTTTAAGACCTGTCGTCCCATTTAGGTGTCAATTTTTTCCTGGCCAGCGATAGCGAGCCTGTAATTTAAGAGGAACCGGCCTTGAGCCGGGACATTTCTCTACCGAAAAATTTACAAATTTATATTGAGTCAAGGGGGTGTAATTTCAAGCTTGATGGAAGTCTAGGAAACACACTAAAAACCTCCCCTTAAGCAAGTGTCCTCTTTAAGCACCACTCACGCATATCCTCCTAACATACTGTCTTGATAGCGTAATGCATAAGGGCGCAGAATTTCGATGTGAGTATCCTAGGTTCGAGTCCTTGGAGTGCCACATGTATTTGTTTGATTTCATAATTGAGTTTAGAGGTAAAGTTGGTTGGTGGAAAAAACATGATAATACAACCATGTTTGTCTATTTTGGACAGCGATTTCCCACTCTAAAATACGTCTCGAGTTGTGGGGATATACGCATGTAGCACTCTACTATGTTCAGTATGTTTAACCCTTTCAATATTCACTCTATGAAAATGTAGGTATGAAAAGGGTGTATAGAGTGTCCACGATATTATACCCTTATGAATGAGGTATATTGCTGGTAATATACCCGTTTATTATAAGGGTAGAAAAGCAGAGCACTATCAATATACCCAATTATCTTGAATGCTTTTATTATGCCTTTCTCTTTGTTACACTGTTCGATGACGCGTTTCTGCATTACATTCAGACATTGTTAGACGATGTATGCAGCTTAGGAAGGATCTCTAGGAATCAAAGTGGTAAAGGCTACGTCAATTAACCCTCTAATTATCACAGGTCCTTACTAAGCTAAATAAAATCGTCTAATCAGAGCCAGCATACAACGACAACACTTGTCATCGAATCCTGAAAGGGTTAGGCGACGATTTGTTTTTCGTATTTTTCGAAGTTGTTGATGTTTACACTCAGAAGAGGAATATTATGGGATTGCTAATGTATGATGTTGTGAAACGAGAATTAATGTATGTCTATATGTGAGTTAGAATACATTGATTAATGGTTAGTGTATGATTTTGTGAACAGATAATAGTTAGAACAAATGTAATGCATGATTTTTTATAACAAAGTTAAATTAAACTAAGTAAAGACTGTGTGTATGATCTTGTAAACAGAAAACAAACATCGAATTAATTAATAAATTGATAAATGTGAACAACATTATTTTAGAATAAATAAATAAATGGCTAATGCATGCTATTGTTTTTTTCTTTTGGTATGTATTGTTATTATTATATATAGTTTTTCGTATTATTATTTTTCTTTTTGTTTGTATTTCCCTAGGTAGAGACAGTGGAGGTGGATGAGGTGGGAGGAGCTGAACTTCAGTGGTTCAGAGACGTCATCACTGCTCACGATCTCTACTTCGAGTGAGTTGTTTATAATTGTATAAATGTATTTTTACGCATTAGGCTAAATTAAAATGGGTGGAATCTACAAAGGATTTAGGCGGTGAAATACAAAGGTAGAGGCCTATTTATGTCTCTTACTCTCTATCTCTCTCTCTCTCTCTTCTATTTCTCAACAACGGGACTGTAGGCTGTTCACCTGTAACTCTAGTTAGGCCCCGAAATTATTGATGAAGCTTCGAGATGTTGGGTGTTTCATATGTCGCTCTAGAATCTAGATGGTCATAGTGGAACTTCAAGGTGTTGGTTGCTTCCTTTCGGCCACACTAGGTGACGACACCATACTTATACACGTCACTTAATTGTAGTTAAACTGTTAGATGAAATGCTGGTAGACAAGACAGTTGACTTCCTGGAAACCGACAACTTAAATATGGACTCTTTCCTAGACTCATGCCAACCATCTTGCTGGATATTTTCCTTGAAATGTTAGGTAAGTCGGGGAATAGTAAAACTGGCGGGTGTCATCGTTCATCGCTTCATCTTCCCTTCCATCCTCGAGTCCTGGGAGTGTTGTTGCCCTTCTGCAGCCCCTCCTGGGTCCCTGACGTTTGGGCCTTCTTACAGGGAGGCCGCTGCGGCTTGACCACCACTGCATCAGGGTTAATAGGGCACTGCCCTCACAGCCCTTAAATCAAGAATTAAGATCAAGATCAATAGTAGAACTATAAACATTCTTTACTTAGACTGTCAAAAAACCTTTGTTCAAGTGTATCATGGAAGACTTATGTCAAATGTGTATTCACTCGATATCAGTGAGGTGGTAGCTAAATGGATAGAATGTTGGCTAACAAGTAGACAGCAACGAGTTGTGATCAATGGTGCTACATAGGAATGGACCCCTGTCACGTGTAAAGTTAAACAGGGATCTGTCTTTGTCTCACTGCTGTGTATAATTTATGTAAATTACATTTATGTTGGCCTCCTGAATCTTGTATCCAAGTTTTTAGATGATATTAACATTTGAAGTAAATATGAGCAATTCCGAAGGTTTGAACCACTCATCATAAATGTAAATATATTGAGTGAATTAGCTGAGACCTGGCAGATTCCATTACACTTTGGAAATATGCAGGGTGATGCATAACGTCTTATATATTTATCATATATATACAATTCATTGTTATTTATCATATCATTCTCTGTATATATCATATATTTATCATCTATTAATATATATTATCATAGACTACAGTAGATCTGGACTGGACACGAAAATGGAACTTTGCAGTAAGGGACCCAAAATCACAGAACGAACCCCCAAGTTTGAACCTCGAAACCGCGATAATGTGATATTTTCGCGGTTTCGAGGTTCGAACTAGGGGGTTCGTTTTCCGAATATGGGTCCCTTACTGCAAAGTTCCATTTTCGTGTCCAGTCCAGATCTACTGTAGTCTATGATAATATATATCTTATAATTATACAATTCTGTCCACCCCAATATATTTTTCAGCTTAGCAATTATTCATTTCAGTGCAAGCTACAAATGCCTATACTTCATCTGCAAATAATACAAATATTTCTGCCCAATAACTTCCCATAATATGCAAACACTTGCCTAGATTTTGTGAATTACTAACGCATAAAAGTGTGCTTATCCCTACGACTCCCACAGTCCCTTTCTATTTTTAATAAAATCTTTTGATAATAGCTAAGATATAATTGAAGCATGCATGACGATAAACTGAATGAATTGATGTTGCCAGAATGAAAGAGTCCCATCAAGTGTTTCTGGAAAGAAAGTCCTTGCTATTATTTATATTTTAGCCATTATTAGACAATTTATTCAATTTAGAAACGGTATGTGGGAATTATAGGGTTAGCCCTTCCCGTATTCGTGGGCGCATTTCTTTCTCATATGTTTGGCTACCGTAGACCTCTTATTCAGCTTAGGAAGGAATTTTGGAAATCAGAGGGTTATTCAATATAGTTCTTACCCCTTTTATTCCTAGTAATCCTGCCTAAGCTACCTATAATTGTCTAATAATACCAAGAATATATTGAACAAATGCGGCCAATATGTCAGCAGTTGTCTTTTGTCCCCGAAGGCCAAGCGGTGTGGAGTGTAAGCATAAGGATGAGCCCTGATAACCCGAGTATCTGGCAACTGATAGTGACAAGTTCAAGTACTCGCTGATAGGAAGGGCCAATGGAGATAACTCGGGATTTCACTTTCACATTCTTGAGTGTTTTGGTATATTCGAGATTTCTGGTTGCTTAGCCTGAATATACAAGCTTTATATAATATACAAGCTTTATATAATATACAAGCTTTATATAATATACAAGCTTTATATAATATACAAGCTTTATATAATATACAAGCTTTATATAATATACAAGCTTTATATAATATACAAGCTTCTAATTGTCTAATGGTAGCTAGAATTAAAACAAATATAATGCGTCCTGATGTTGAAAGGGTTAACAATTACCCCATTTTCCTCTTTGCAGCTGCCAGGACAGTTGATCGGTAGCGTGTACCCCAACCAGGACGAGGAACAAGTAGCCACCAACATAATGCAAGGCACCTTCTTCTCCCTAGACTGATTAAAAACATAAATTATTAGCCTCAATATAAGGACAATATAATCATCCTACTGATAGGGTTATTCATCTCTCCCCTCCTTCCCTATCAAAAATGGCGTGATCGAAAGTGTGTGCCCCCATGAAAACGAGGACCACCTCGCTGCTATCCCACATCAGGTCATCGATTCTGACAAATTAAGTATAGGAATAGTTTTTCGTAGTGTCAAGGTTAATATCCCCCCCCCCCCCATCTCTCTCCCTGCAGCTACCAGAACAGTGTGATTATAAACGCCTTCCCCCACGAAGACAAGGGCCCCCTGGCCACAAACCAGAAGTGCGTGTTGTGACCGTTGTCCTCCACTCCCTGCACACGGCCCTCGTATCCTGTATTTAGATTAGGAGAAGTCTTTTATATTGAAAGGTTAATATTTCCCCCCTCCCTCTTTACAGCTACCAGAACGGCATGATCAACAGCGTTTGCCCCCACGAAGACGAGAACCCCCTAGCCACTAATATGAAGCGGGGCATTCTCTCTTCCCTGCAGACGTCACTATCCCACACCCGACTCTCGCAACCCGTCTACGTCACAGAGGTCAGTATATTGAGAGTCATACAACCATTGGAGTGCCACAATAAGTCGATCACTGTAATGGAAATGCAATTATTAATAAAGGAACTGTCACTATAAAGAATATATAATTTTTGAATAATACTTTGAGCTTTCTCTTTTGTTTGCTTATTTGATATTTATACAAGGCCACATATTTCATGGTATGACGCTGAATTTGGCAATTGCATGGATATGGCCCTAAATATGGCCACAGCCCGGTAGTATTTGCTTTCTTCAGACACATAAGAACAATATATTATCAGACTTGAAGAACTACTTTAGGGTTGAACTTTAGCACAGGGGTTAACGTGCTCCAAATTAATATACTATTAGTATCTTAAGGCTCCAATGCTCGTTGCATTTAAGAGGGAATGGATCTCCCAAATCATTCTACTTATTATACAGGTCCCAATCTCTAGGGAAGGAAAGATTTGATTAACTATATAATGGCGCCTTAAAGTATTAACTATATAATGGCGCCTTAAAGTATTAACTATATAATGGCGCCTTAAAGTATTAACTATATAATGGCGCCTTAAAGTATTAACTATATAATGGCGCCTTAAAGTATTAACTATATAATGGCGCCTTAAAGTATTAACTATATAATGGCGCCTTAAAGTATTAACTATATAATGGCGCCTTAAAGTATTAACTATATAATGGCGCCTTAAAGTATTAACTATATAATGGCGCCTTAAAGTATTAACTATATAATGGCGCCTTAAAGTATTAGATCTATTATCCTGGTGAGCGCAGAGCAAAACCTCAAGGGATCCCACCTCGCTTTTGTTCTATTTCTCTCCCTATCTCTTTGACTTGTATCCATTCGGCCCCATTCAGCCTACTATTTTAAGACGTGTTTTGATAAATATGTGTGGCTGTTATTAAACGATTTTATTGATCTTAGTCTTAGGAAGAATGTGTGGAAACTAGAGAGTTAATTGAGTTTTTACCTCCCTGATTCCTAAATTGCATAAAATCGTCTAAATTATGCCAAAAATAAGTGTCAAAATGTGTCTTCTATATTGAAAGGGTTAATATTTCCAGAGTGACGTTACCGGCGACTGCAACACGAGGTACAGTGTGGAGGAGTTGGGTGGTGAAGGAGGAGGAAGGGTGGTGGTGACGAGGGTGAAGGAGGACTGTGTGTCTGATCTCTACCTCCCTCACCTCACCACATACCATCATCACTCACACCTACCCCACGGCACTCACATACCCTTCGTCAGGTCAGTTTTGTATTATTTGTTCTCTCTTTTTCTGTCTGCAAAGAGTCACCATTTTTTTTCCAGCTATGTGAGTAGCAGGAAGCTATTCAGAAGTTGTGCTGGATCTTTAATTTAAGGATGCAATAGGCCAATTACAATATAATTAGAATGGCTGAATAATTAAATTGCTCTTGTGCTTCACGTTTACAAGGCAAGCTATCAGTGAAATTCCAATTGCAGGATTAATTCATAAGGGTGAAGTTTGCAATAACATTAGATGTACCCCAGGAAAGGTGGCAAAGAGAATAGAGAAACTAGGTAAGTTGAAGTGGACTAGTTCAGTGAGGTTTCTCCTCAGAGTCGTACGAGAATTGTGTGGCATCCTACTTGGTGGAAATTTTCAACAAATAATTTGAAACTGGAGAGGTACAGTACTACCTGAAACCTGGAGGTTGGTCAGTGCCTTATCCTCCAACATTTTATGAAAATGGGATCATGTGTCCCTGAATTTGTTTTGGCCAGTTAGTTTGACATCTACAGTATCACTGTAAAACTGCTGGAAGGGATACTGTAGATAAAATAGTGGACTACCTGGATATCCTCGGCATAATTATTGATTCCTAATTTGGTTTCAGGCGACACTGGTCATGCCTTACCAACTTGCAGGTATTATTTCGTGAAACATTGGGTAAGTGTGATAAAAGTAAAGCCATAAACATCCTATACTTAGATTTTCTATGTTATGTGATATTATGTGATTCAGGAGAAATATAATGCCAATATGTACTGCAGGATGAAAGTTATTCTAATGCAATTTTATGTTATGTACTACAGGAACACAATTATTGTACGATGATGCTATTGTATGTTATGCCCTGCAGGAGGAACCAGACGTGCGTATTAGAGGGGGCGTTGGAAGTTGAAGGGTGGGAGAGGGTGGAGTGTAAGGAGGAGGTGAGAGTGGGAGGACCTCTATCACCCACCTCCACCACCACCTCCACCTCCCTCTCCTCCACTCTCCACCTCATTGGCAAGACACCAACGCGCGATGCTTTCAAATCAGGTTAGTTGGTAGCAAAGAGGATAGATAGAAAGAGTGAACATAGTTGAGTTTCGTGGGCATCCTTGGGGTAGCACCACTGTCGTGGGACATAACATTATAACTAAAAGACCTCAGTGGTTACTCCTTATTAGATACTCCTTGATATCTGCGCAACTGGCTTGTCTGCAGTGTTACCATAGTTAGGAAAACTTCCGCATAATGAGGGGACGTTAGATTTAAGAGGGAACGTCTTTGAGAGTGAATTAATATGGGTAAAAACACTTGTAAATAATTCAGAATATAATAGGTATATACAAGCAAGAGGGAAAGAAGTAAGTTCACAACGTCCCTTACTTTTTGTCAATATAGTGCATTACCAAAAGTGGAGAATTAAGCCACTTGTCCCTGACTCGTGAAGCTAAATTCCGACCAGAATGACTAGGAAACGGGTAAGGCTACCTCTCCACCCAACCCCCATCTCCCTCTCTCTCTCTCACACTCTAACATGGAAACTACGGCCATTGGCGCATGTTTTATACATATACAAGTGAGGCATGTATTATATGTTATTTTTGTATATTTTTATTTGATAGTGACAGATAACCTAAGCATAAAGGCGAGAGTAGGGTAGGGTGGTGGGTAACAACGACCGTGATTGATGCCAGAGCAATGGTTTGGTGGTTTTCAGGTGTTGAGTGTGTTTGTTCTTGAATTATATAGCATCTACTGTAAGGTGTAATATGGTCCTTGTATAGTTTAGTGGTTTTCAGGTGATGTGTGTTTTTGTGCTGGAATTATATAGCATCTACTGTAAGGTGTAATATGGTCCTTGTATAGTTTGGTGGTTTTCAGGTGATGTGTGTTTTTGTGCTGGAATTATATAGCATCTACTGTAAGGTGTAATATGGTCCTCGTATTGTCAGGTTGTGTTGGAAGTCAGGTGGGATGGGGCAGTTGAGTCTTGGTCATTTATTAGGGGTTGGGTAGGGGTCGGGAAGGGGTGAGGGTGGGAATATGGCGGGGGAGGAAGGGTAGTGTAGGATAAGTAAGTACGTTGCAGGAGATGCTGCCGACAATAAAACAAACAATTACAAATTATTAAACAGAAATACAAAAGAAACGGAGGAGGGGGAACGATGGGACATTTATACAAAGTTCATTGGAATGGGGAGGGTTGGTTGTGGGCAGGTTAAATTAATTGGTCATTGTAGACGACGAAAGGAAGCGGAGACATGATGGGTGGACAAGTGATGCGCACAAAATACTCAGCACACATTTTATCTTAGCCCTCGTCACTATTCAGGAAAAAGTCGTCCTCGTCATCACTGGCGAGGTTGATGATGACGGGATCCTTGCCTTCGTGGATGTCGTCCGTGGACCAGTACTAGTCTTCGAAGGCTCAGGATCGTCGGACCACACCCGCCCAACCTCATCAGTGGTGCAAAGCCTGGCTTTCTCCAGCCTGGCCTGCAGGTCTGCCTGGCTGAAATGGTGTAGGGAGGAGCGCACATGCTGTTTCATGCAACCCCACACCTGCTCGATAGCATTGAGCTCAGGATGAGCGGGTGCCAGGCGGACAAGCTCATGGCCCCACACGTGGATGATGTTATCAACCATGTATTTCAGCTGTGGCCGGATTTGCTTGCAGATGAGCTGCAGCTCAGGCCGTGTGGCGCGTGGTGGGAAGGGTAGCTTGCGGTGCTCCAGCCATTTCATGAGATCCGCTTTCTTAGTGGCAGTGGTGGGGCCAGCGACTCTCCTCTGTCAGCTGGCTGTGATATAGCGCATTATCCATCACCAGTACCGCTGGTTGAGCCAGCGGAGGAACAGCTCGCCATTCATCTTGTAGTGGTAGTCACCGCTGATGTTCTTGGTGGGGAAGCAGAGGAATGTAATCTCAACGAAGCCGTGGGCTGTGCTAGCTGTGACAACCACGAAGTGCTTTCCTTCTCAGGGCGGCACGTGACGGCTGTACGTGGCGCTGTGGCAGGCTGAGTGCTGTCCACCGACTCCATGCTGTGGTTCATCCTGGTGGTGAACCACATCTCGTCCAGGTAAACCACCTACCTTCCCTCCTCCCGTTGTTGTTTGAGTGCCCGGAGAGCGCTGATCCGGTGGCACACGACGTCCAGGGACTCCTTCTTCACATACATCTTCCACTGTGAGGTCTTGTAGCGGAATCCCATGTCGTGGGTGAGTCGCCACACCGACGTCTCCGAGGTTGCCTCTGGGATAATGCTCGCCATCTTCAGGTCTTTCGTCAGGGAAGCAATTGTGAAGGTTTGCTTGGCAGCAAACTTGGGGTGGACGTTGCGGTGAATGACGCCGATGGTGAAATTGTCGAGGACGGGCGGTGTTGGGGGTGCTGTCGGTGTTGGCGGTGTTGTAAGTGTCCCAGGCCGTGACCGGGTGCTGCGCTGCACCATTATCATCACCGCCCTCACCGTCATGCCCATGGCTTCCGCAAGGCCTGTGTGGAAAAAGGCCAATATGTATGTCTGATGCGGCACATGAAAAACCAAATAAATACTTTTAATGGCATTGTAAGCATGGGATCATGGTATAAATACTTTGTGCGTTGTATGGATAGTTATAAATATCATATTTGTAGCTATCAGGCTCACCGCTTCAGTGCTGCCAATGAATGAGTTGCAGTAAAATGCTCTTATTATGTGTTACTATGTAAAATAGCCATAATTAACCAACTTACCTATTCAAACTGATCCTTAGCTGATTGGCGGCTCTCTCCCTGATATGTATGAAGTAAAGTCGCATGACAAATGCATTTCTACAGCCAAGCAGACAATAATGTAACATGGTCGCCATAATTTGCACCGCTGGAGCCAACGTCGTGTACGGCTGCAGTTATACGACTGCTGTGGTAAACCCGTGGCACACAACAAAAACACACAACACCTGAAAACCACCAAACCATTACTCTTCCATCAACACGGTCGTTATCACCCACCACCCTACCCTACTCACGCCTTTACATTCAGGTTATCTGTCACTATCAAATAAGAATATACAAAAATAACACATAATGCATGCCTCACTTTTATATGTATAAAACATGTGCCAGTGGCCATAGTTTCATTAGAGAGAGAGAGAGAGAGAGAGAGAGAGAGAGAGAGAGAGAGAGAGAGAGAGAGAGAGAGAGAGGGGGTGGGGGTGGGTGGAAGGGTGGAATTTGGCAAATGAGTTTCAATGCGGATAAATGTAAAGTACTACATATCGGATACCATAATGAGAAAGCAAACTACTTGATGAATGACACTCAGCTTAAGACTGTAAACAGAGACACCGATCTGGGAGTAACAATATCGAGTAACCTAAAACCGAGTGAACAATGTTCAGAAGTTGTTAAGAAGGCAAACACAATAATTGGCTTTATAGGCAGGTCATTTGAGCATAAATCCAAAGACGTTATCCTAACCCTTTACAATTCCTTAGTCCGCCCTCTTCTGGAATACTGCGTTCAATCCTGGTGCCCTTATTACCAAAAAGATATAGACAAGCTAGAACGAATTCAACGTAGAGTTACCAAAATTATACCTAGCCTAAAGAACAAACCATACGAGGAGCGTCTTAGAGAATTAAATCTATTTCCTTTAACCCAGCGCAGATTAAGAGGCGACTTAATTGAAGCGTTCAAAATCATCAAAGGCATCGACAATATGAACTGTAGTAAGTACTTCACTATCGATCAATCTAATTACACGCGGGGAAACGGTTGCAAAATTATTGGTAAATCTATTAACTCCCACGAATCTAAGAATTTCTTCTTCAATCGAGTTGTCAACTTGTGGAATGGGCTTCCCCGAGACGTTATAGACCCGTTGATTCATTTAAACTTCGCCTAGACAAATATCTCACATCAAACCCGCGACTGACTGCGTTTGTAAATGAATAACTTTATTTTATTCCCCCCTCAGTTACTAACCCATCTGTCCCCTACCAACCTCCTAATCCTGCCACGGACATTAATTCCAGGGCAGTAGTTCCCTTTCCAATATTCCCTTACCCACTCTAAACCACTGTTTGGACACTTGATCCTCAGTGTTTTGGAGGACAAGCAGCCTAGAAGGGTCACTAGATATGTTGTTGCTCTATTTCCTTTGTACTCCTTTGTAGCCTTGTCCGTTTCTTAGTCATTCTGGTCGGAATTTACATCATGAGTCAGGGACAAGTGGCTTAATTCTCCACTTTTGGTAATGCACTATATTGACATAAAGTAGGGGACGGTGTAAAACAAGCTCTGGCAAAATATCAAACTGATCCAACTGTTTGTTAATATGTTATTCCCAAAAAACGATGTAACACGGCCTCTGAAACCCATAGTTCATGACGCCATCCACCGTGCTATCACCTCTCCCATTTTAATTAACTGTCGCCATTGTTTTTAGGAGACTTACGAAACAAGCGGGCGTCTCTCCGTATGGACCTGGAGGGCGCGGCACAGACTCCCTCCAACCCGCCCGACACCACCACCACCACTTCCACCGACGTGCTGGCTCAGGTATGGAAAGTCTCTATCACCACTATTATTATCGCCAAACTAATGGAGTAAAGTGCCTTAAAATCTCCAAACTAGTGAATCGAAACAGGGACTTTGGTGGAGGCATTTTTACTACCGAAAAAAAAAAAAAAAAAAAAAAAAAAAAATCATCTCGAAGGGGGTAAAGCTTGATGGAGGTCTAGAGAGGAAATTTGAAAAATATATAAATACAAATATCTCCACTTAATCGTGATTTGCCAGAGTTGCTTTCTATGTTCAGTGGTATTACAGAGAGGTTTGCCCTCTGTCTCTTTCATACACATATTATATAAGGAGAGAGAAAAACCCCCCACTAAAGTAATCTGAGGATGCGCATTTTAGACTACCCCTGTTTCGCCCCATTGGGAGCGTTTATTTTTGCCTTTTTAGATTGCAGATGGTCTGAGGAGGAGATATTGTACGAGGATTTTAATCGTCAACGATCGATGTTCAACATTATTTCGGCAATATTTTTGGAATTTTTGGCATTGATATTGTAAAGTAAACTGAAGATATATTAATTTAGGTGACAGCTATTTTAAAACTTTACCTAATAAGCTGCCAGGCCAGTGTTGCGGAAAACAGTTGAGGGATATTTTGCTCGTGTTACATTGGCTTAGAGTGCAAACTGTGCAAGCATAAGCATAAGATAACTGAAGTTAAACTAACCTAAGAACGGGCATACAAACTAAAACAAATATTTCTTCTCCAGGTAGCAGAAGTCATCGAATTTCTAGCTCAGGAAGCACAGGACTTGGAAGACAGGCTCGGTCGGCCCCATAGGTTCACTCAGCTGGTCTCACTCTTCTCGGGTCTTACCTTTGAACAGCTGCAGGACGTTTGGAACACCTATAATCAACAAGCTGACTATAGGTAAGAGACAGATAAAATGATAAATATATGGGTAGAGACATGAATAGATATATTGATTGGTGGATAGATATACAGGATTATATAGCAAGTCGGAGAAACAGAAAGAAGAGGTGCACAAGTTTTCCCAGTTAAATTATCTCTTTATTGGTCTCAACTTGGAACAGGTACAATCAACAGCAACATTACAGGTGTGTGTGTATATATATATAAATATATATATGTATATATACAGTATATATATATATATATATATATATATATATATATATATATATATATATATATATATATATATATATATATATATATATATATATATACAGTATATATAAATACCTGTATACATATATGAAAAGGATAACCAGTGTAGCAACAAACATCTTATTCCAGACGTTTCGACATATCTCATGCCATCATCAGTGGATCTAAAACCAAGGATAAAAGCAATATAAATAAATATTCTCGAACCTAACGTTCCTCAAAAAGTAGCATATAAAGAATGCAATGGAGACAAAAAAGGGAACAAATAGTAGCAATATCCCAGTTAACCCCTGCGATTTCACTATTATGACTCCTGTAATTCTGAAAACCTAAGAATATTAGAGACTCTCCATGTTCATAAAGACAAACCTTCCCTGAACAATAATCAGTTGGCAGTTCCCGTAACATTTTAAATTAGTATGTATTTTTTAATTGGATGTTTCCCTCTACTTCACTTCTGCTTGGGTAATAATGTTAAGTTCTCCTCATACTTTAAAAGTATGTTCCCTATATGCTGTTTTAATTTGTTCTTCTAGTGTTCCATTATTAAAGGGGAGGTGTGGTGGAGTGGTCTTGCCACTGGCCTGGTAATCCAAAGGTCCCGGGTTCAAATCCCGATGTATCAATGGGAAGATATTATTGGGATGGAATTTGTGCTGTACCTAGTATCAGTGCATTACCACAAGCCCACCGAAACGTCAATAAAATACCCTCATTGTTCCCTGATTAAATAGCACTGTATGAATATTCCTATATTCAAAATATGCTATAGGGGTGCAATGCCTGGTGAGTTATCTGCTCAACAGGTGGCGTTGTGTGTGTGTAAGTGTGAGAGTCCGAGTGTAGGGGGTGAGACAGTGAAGCACGGGAACGAGGTGGCTTCAGAGATGGGGTCGTTTCGGGCCATGAGTGAGCACCGTGCCTCATGTGAAGGCAAGATGGCAGGTGCTCGTTGTACTCTACGTGCTTCACATGTCTCACTCCCTAGACTGGAACAAGACCTCACGGGCTTCACTGTTCATTGTAAAGCGGTGAATGTTAAGGCTCTCAGCCTATGCCCGAGAGGAAGTAAGTTGGAATATAGAAAAAAAAAAAAAAAAAAAAAATATACAGTATAATTATACAGTATATATATAATTTATATATATATATATTTTTGTTGTACTCTCCTATATACTAAATGTTCCCTTTTTTGTCTCCATTTAATTCTTTATATGGGACTTTTTGAGGAACGTTAGGTTCGAGAATAGTTTTTTATTTTTTTTTTATCCTGGGTTATCCACTGATGATGGCATGAGATATGTCGAAACGTTTGGAATACAGATGCTGTTTGTTGCTACCCTGGTTATCCTTTGCCTGTGTCATGTTCGGTTCCCCAAGAACACAGCTGTTTTCATTAATTTCTTTGGGAGGTGTTTGGTGTGAAAAAAAAAAAAAAAAAAAAAAAAAAAAAATATATATATATATATATATATATATATATATATATATATATATATATATATATATATATATAAACAGTATATATATATATACAGTATAATGATAATAATAATAATCTGGTCTTTTATTTCTCGCAAGCGCCATTTCTTCCAGAGGAATTCACTAGCGCTCGTAACACATTGCACCACAATCAAGAAAAGTGTGGTGCAGTTCACCTGTAGTTCAAGCAACAGTAATTATTTAACATGGCAGCAGTTAGTCTGTAACGACTTGTCACTGTGCCACTTGCAAGATCATAACTCCTACAGAAGAGAAAGGTTTTCCAACTGTTTACTGAAAGAGTCTATGGAGTTCAGCTGTCTAATTGTTAAAGGCAATTCATTATATAACCTAGGAGCCACGAAAGAAAAGGACCGATCAGAGAAAGAGGACTGGTGGATAGCTACCGGTTCATCAAGAAGCAGCACATCATCACTGCTTCTCTGGATCTTACCAGAACGTGCCAAAGGGCATCTCAAGAGGTCAGCAAGATACTTAGGTTCACCAAACATAAGTGCCTTAAAAGTCGTAAGACACAACTTAAACTCTATCCTAGCTTTAACCAGCAACCAGTGCACCTCTATCAAATAATATGAAGAAGTGGGGGTTCTTGGAGGTAGATCAAATATGAGCCTCGCTGTTCTATTCAGTATAGACTGAACTTTTTGTAGCAAGTAATTAGGAAGGCCAACCAATAAGGCATTACAATAGTCCACACACGATAGGACAATTGAGTGAACCAATGTTAGAAGACAGCGCTTGTTAAGAAACTGTCTCACTGAGTACAAGTTTCTGATTTGGAGATTACAAATTTTGATGACTTGATTGATGTGATTCTCATAGCTCAATTTAGAGTTAAAGTATACTTCAAGGTTTCACACTGAGCTTACTGGGCGAAGTTGAGAACCTCCCATATCCAGAGTCAATATATTTTCAGCATCATTTCCCCTTCTATTTCCATGAATCATAATTTTTTTTTTCTCATTCAGTTTGAGTTTCCGCCTTGCCATCCAGATCTTAATGTCAGACAATAAAGATTCCATTTTGGTCTTAGTATCATTAATGTTTTCTATCTTCACATACAACTGAGTGTCATCAGGGTAAAAGTGATAGGCAACACCATGAGCATCTAGCAAGGATGCCAAGCTCCTAGTGTAAACTATAAAGAGGATCGGTCCCAGAACCGATCCCTGAGGAACTCCAAACAACAGGGGGGCTTGGTCAGAGATGGTATGGCCAATCACCACACGCTGACATCTATCTGATAAATATAATTTGAGGAGCAAGAGTGCTCTTTCACGAACACCGTAAGAGTGCAGATCTTTTAACAGTAGGTCATGGTCCACTGTATCAAAGGCCGCAGAAAGATCCAACAAAACCAAGAGAGACGCCTTCCCGTTGCATGTGTTCTCTACCAAGTCATTCTGAATCTTACATAAAGAGGTCTCAGTTGAATGGTATTTCCTATATGCAGACTGAGCAAGAGGAACAGCTTTGTTCTGTTCAAGCAATGGTAACAATTGATCAAGTATGGCCCGCTCAATTATTTTTGAAAGAAATGACAAGTTTGAAACAGGTCGGTAATTTGACATATCCCCAACATCAAGTCCAGGTTTCTTTAGAAGAGGCACTAATAGAGCTCGTTTCTCAGATTGAACAAAGTTACCCTTCATGAAGCATCTGTTTACAATTTTACAGATGAAATCTGCGACATGCAGATAGACAAATGACATCTTGGATACATTAATAGGATCAAGCTTGCAGAAAGTTTTATTTATGTCTCTGACATAACTAATAATTTTACTTGTGTCCACTGGATGGAATGATGAAAGGATACTATTAATTACATGTGGAGGTTGGAAATCCATTGAAAACTCGTCATTGATCAATGTATTATCTAACTCATTTCTAATGCGTGTTATCTTAGTCGTGAAAAATGAGAAAAATCAGAGGCCAGTCGAGCGCTTGGCACGGAGGCAGGACAGGGAGCCATGTTCTTCCGACCCAACAAACCATTTACAACCTCAGCAAGCTTCTTTTGATCATTGCCACAGGAATCAACTCTGTTTTGATAATACTTAGACTTTTCAGCTTTCACTGCACATACTACATCTTTTCTTGCCGATATATATATTCCAGTCGAGTTTCCTCCGTTCGTTGCAAGCGCCACTTTCTTTCTGCTCTCTTACGTTGTCTGCGGAGAGAGTTAACTGGTGGGCCGTACCAAGGTGAATCATCATGCACAATAATTGTCTTCACAATCTCCGGGCAATGATGATCAAAGACAGATTGAAGTACCCTGTTATGAATCTCAGTTAGTTCATCGGATGAAAGAACAGAGCAGCTGATGGCATTTAGAGACTGGCCAATTTCATGGCAAATTTGCTCTTGATCAATATTTTTGTAATATCTGAACCTAATTTCCTTTTTATAGGAAGAGACTTTGGGTACGCTGATATGAAAAGTAATTAAAGCATGGTCAGAGACTGTAGGATCTATCGGATCAACTTCAATGCCCGACACACGATTGTAACCAACTGGAGATAAAATCAAATCAAGAATGTGCCCACAAATATGAGTCGAGTGGGACACATGGTTGATAAAATTATTATGACCGATCAATTCAAGAAATTCAGAAGAAAAGGGCTTCAAAGATGGAGTATCAATCCAATAATTAAAGTCACCACAGATCAGAAACCCACCAGTCTTACAAGCAAATGCCTCCAAAAACTGACGAAACTCACCCATGAAGTTTCTATCCGTACCTCGATGACCTGGTCGATAGATAGTTGCAATTCTAAAGGTTTGCTGACGATGGTTAGTTACTACTTCCAGGAGTTCAAAAGAAGATGGGACAGGAACATAGTCTGAGCAAGAAATACTTGTGATCGCGAGAGAATAAATAAGCGCTATGCCTCCACCAGGGTGGTCTGCAGAAGGCCTAGGCACGCTAATTATGGAGTATGATTTGGGCAAAGCACTGCGAATAATCTGGATGTTGGATTCACACAACCAAGTCTCTGTCAGGCACAAGACATCGAGCTCAAATTCGCTTAAAGTCTCAATTATATGATCCATCTTGTTACAAAGGGAACGAATGTTTAGCAAACCCACTCTTAACTGATTCCGAGGAGGTGTTAGGAGTTTTTTGAATCGGTGAAGTTCGTATTTTCAATAAATTTCTTACGCTGAAAAATCATAATCGGGCATTGCCTGTTAGATGCAAAGTGAGCACTGGGGCGAGGCAACTCCAGAGAGCTTCGAGCCGTGGGTGGACAACCGGGCGCAGTGCATCTTGCGAAGGCAAGATAGGGGGGTGCGGGGGGGGTTGCATCTCAAAGTGTTTCATATGTCTCACTCCCTAGACTGGAACGAGACTTCACGGGCTTCACCGTTGAATGTACGGTTGAATGTACAGGCTCTCAGCCTATGCCCGAGAGGGAGTAGTTGCAATATAGGAAAACACAAAAATTGTCTGTTGTCCAACATGTCTAATGCTCATCTTCCTGTCTTCTCCTACTCGAACCTTCTCGCCTGGTTCACTGTAAACTGAATAAATCTTCTAATGTTATCAAAGTATAATAAAGAGGCATCGTCATACTGCAGTGGTAAATACTATATTCATTTCACCACAGGCTCATGATGATCTGCGTGGTGGTGGAATGCGAGAGCAGTGCCTGTATCCATCTGTTGTCCAACTTGTCTAAAGTTTATAACCCTCAACTCTCCCTTTCCACTCTTGACGGTTGGCTCAACAAACTCAACACTGAAAAAATTCTTCCAATGTTACCAAAATAAAATGGAGAATGAATCATTGCACTGCAGCGGTAAATCTTGCCTTCCTTTAGCCATCAGCCCAAAGTGATCGATGCAATCGTGGAGTGCAAGAGTGGTGCTTGTGTTTGTCTGTTGTTGTTGTTGTTGCTGTTCCCCAGGTTATCTGTCCCAAGGTCCCGAGCAGGGCCAAGGCCATAAACGAGCGCCCCCACAAAACCCTCCCTGCTTACCACTAATAAAACCCGAGTGACCGAAGCCACTCCAAGGCGGGGAGCTGAGGAGGGTGCAGAGACGCCCGGGAAACCAAAGCCCCACCCAGGGCCCTGTGCCCCTCAGCAATTATGAAGAGAAAGTTGAGGGGCAAAGGAAAAATGTGACGCTTTAGCTTCCAATCTTGGTAGATTGGGAGGTCAATCCACGGAAGAGACGCCGTCACTTGAGATCAAGAAAATATATAAGTAAAAGGAACAGTCAGAGTAAGCTATGGGTATGGCAGAGATCGCTCAGTTCTCACTCTGATAGACCAGCCCATCACCACATGACTAGAACCCAATCCTCTCAGCATCAGATAGGAAAGGCCCTAGAAAGCCGCCTTTGGCGGGGGGATAGCTCCCCTATTTCAACCCCTTTCGGGGTTGGGCACCCGCCCAGCGGTTAACCTAATTACCTTAATTCTTCTCCCCCAGGCCCATAGTGATTGACGCGGTAGTGGAGTGTGAAAACGGCGCCTGTGTCCGTCTGTTGTCCGAATTGTCCCAGGCTCGCCACACCGCCTTCCCCTTTCTACTCTCTGAACATGGCACACTAAACTCTAAGCTAAATTAAATCTTCTAATATTAAACAATGTATAATGACGAAAAGGCATAAATTTACTCAGGCGGTTAATCTTATTTTTCTTTCATCCCAGGCCCATAGTGATTGACGCGGTAGTGGAGTGTGAAAACGGTGCTTGTATTCGTCTGTTGTCCGACTTGTCCAAGGCTCGCCACACCGCCTTCCCCCTCTCCACCCTCCGCGCCTGGCTCACCAAACTCCACTTCCACATGCGGCCGAATCCACTTGCTATTACTCATGTCATGGTGGGTAGCCTTCCTTCTTTGTGTTCGGCAGTTCGTATCGTTTAAGGGGGGATGGGCCGGTTTTCTGGACCACTTTCTCCCTCATGTTTGCCCCATTAGTTTTCAGATGTTAAGATGTTTGCCCTATTAGTTAGTCGATTTTAAGACCTTTCGTCCCATTTCTTCGTCAATATTTAGACCTTTCGTGCTATTTAGGTGTCGATTTGTTCCCTGGCGAACGACAGTGAGCCTGTAGTGTTGGAAGAACCGGCCTTCGGCCGGGAAATTTTTCTACCGAAAAATGTACAAATTAATCTAGAAGGGGGATCTAATGGATGTTTTTTTAAATTTGATGGAGGTCTAGGGAGGAAACTAGACAAATAATGAATACATGCAAAAATCGCCCAAAAAGTGAACCATCCCCCCATAATCATGTAGGCCTTTATTCATGTCAATGTTGTAGATTTATAGCAATTACTTTAGTGCAGTGCAGAAAGGCTCACGCTGTAACCAATATCCATATAACTATCTTTCACAATATACTCGCATAATGTGGTATTCCATATAACTATCTTTCACAATATACTCGCATAATATGGTATTTCATATAACTATCTTTCACAATATACTCGCATAATGTGGTATTTCATATAACTATCTTTCACAATATACTCGCATAATGTGGTATTCCATATAACTATCTTTCACAACATACTCGCATAATGTGGTATTCCATATAACTATCTTTCACAATATACTCGCATAATATGGTATTTCATATAACTATCTTTCACAACATACTCGCATAATGTGGTATTCCATATAACTATCTTTCACAATATACTCGCATAATATGGTATTTCATATAACTATCTTTCACAATATACTCGCATAATGTGGTATTCCATATAACTATCTTTCACAATATACTCGCATAATGTGGTATTCCATATAACTATCTTTCACAACATACTCGCATAATGTGGTATTCCATATAACTATCTTTCACAATATACTCGCATAATATGGTATTTCATATAACTATCTTTCACAACATACTCGCATAATGTGGTATTCCATATAACTATCTTTCACAATATACTCGCATAATATGGTATTTCATATAACTATCTTTCACAATATACTCGCATAATGTGGTATTCCATATAACTATCTTTCACAATATACTCGCATAATGTGGTATTTCATATAACTATCTTTCACAATATACTCGCATAATGTGGTATTCCATATAACTATCTTTCACAACATACTCGCATAATGTGGTATTCCATATAACTATCTTTCACAATATACTCGCATAATATGGTATTTCATATAACTATCTTTCACAACATACTCGCATAATGTGGTATTCCATATAACTATCTTTCACAATATACTCGCATAATATGGTATTTCATATAACTATCTTTCACAATATACTCGCATAATGTGGTATTCCATATAACTATCTTTCACAATATACTCGCATAATGTGGTATTCCATATAACTATCTTTCACAACATACTCGCATAATGTGGTATTCCATATAACTATCTTTCACAATATACTCGCATAATATGGTATTTCATATAACTATCTTTCACAACATACTCGCATAATGTGGTATTCCATATAACTATCTTTCACAATATACTCGCATAATATGGTATTTCATATAACTATCTTTCACAATGTACTCGCATAATGTGGTATTCCATATAACTATCTTTCACAATATACTCGCATAATATGGTATTTCATATAACTATCTTTCACAACATACTCGCATAATGTGGTATTCCATATAACTATCTTTCACAATATACTCGCATAATATGGTATTTCATATAACTATCTTTCACAATATACTCGCATAATGTGGTATTCCATATAACTATCTTTCACAATATACTCGCATAATATGGTATTCCATATAACTATCTTTCACAATATACTCGCATAATGTGGTATTCCATATAACTATCTTTCACAATATACTCGCATAATGTGGTATTTCATATTTCTTGATTGGTCAGGGTCTGTGTTCGTTATCGATAGTAATCAAGTTTGCGTAAGAAATATTATTTCATTGGGCCATGGTAGAAACTTTCACATACCTGAGTCTTGCTAGAAA
This sequence comes from Paralithodes platypus, assembly GCA_032716605.1. Taxonomy (NCBI): domain Eukaryota; kingdom Metazoa; phylum Arthropoda; class Malacostraca; order Decapoda; family Lithodidae; genus Paralithodes; species Paralithodes platypus. The sequence continues at coordinate 50,880,262 of CM064513.1, read as the reverse complement.
GTAACTTGAAAGTAAGTATACCTACTTATATAAACTAAACTCAGGATATACCCCAAAAAGAGGAAACAAACTTTATATAACTTCAATTTGCTTGTATTTGTAAGTAAAAAGTTGTCCTTCAATTACTTCATCTCATATTGTATTTGTGTCCACGCTATCAATATTATCAATGTATCGGAACCATTACTTAACCCATTCCCTTCAGTATAAGATGGTGTGGGTCTATTTTTATTCTGGCTAATATTAGACGATTTCATGGAACTTTGGAAGTACATCTGGGAATCGAAGAGGTATGATTTATCTTAATTAACCCTTTGACTCTTACAGATCCTTTCAAAGCGTAATATAATCGCCCAATGATAGTACACATGACGAAGAAAGGTGTCATTGTGTAGATAAAGTGTTATTATAACCATTAATGTTTGTTGTGTACAGGATGTTGTGACTGCGAGGACGGACGTGGAGAGGGAGGCGCTGATGGCTGTCTCTAGTTTGGTGTACAAGGTGTGTCAAGACCACCCACAACACTGTCACACACACGCACGGTCAGTTTAACATAGAAATAGACATAGTTAATTTAGCCAAAGCAGTACACTGTAAACGTTTGAATGTTCTTCTGTATATCTGTTCGAATCAGAGCACATTAGCTATTAACACAATATTTATGTATACCATTTCATTGCCATACAGTGTACATAGTAGATATTTTAGCGCGATTACTCTAGTCGTTCATGAGTGATGGAGGTTAGCGTCAAGTTTATTGGCCTTTCTATAATGAATGAACTATACGGGCACCCAAGTCTATGCATATAACACGTATGCGTGAACTATTTATTAAAGAACCTCTATTTCTACATCTACATGCACATTAAATTACATTACTGCTGCACAACATACACATGATAGGTTTTGCAATATAAGTAATTAGAGAAGGGCTTACGTTGTGTGTCATAAGGTAATTGGTTCCAGGCCAGGAACACCATTGTACGTTATAGATGTTTGCGATTGCTGTATGGTCGTCAGAGGGATTTGCAAAGGGTTATAATTTCTTAAATTATACCTGTCATTTGGACAACATACACACACACACATACAGACACCCACACATATTCACACATCTATTGACTGGACAACTTAAGTATTGCACCATTTCAACCAGCAGAACTTGATCAGTGTCAAATTAACCAGTACTGGCACTAGTTTAGTTGATACTGGCTAAGATCTAGTGGTTTAATGATCTATTGGTTGAGTGGTTAGGTTGTTGTTGTTGTTGTGGTTCCCTAAGCTGCCTGGCCGAACAGCCCCGAGTCCCTGAGAAAGGCCATGGCCACGATCGGGCTTTCCCACAGAGCTCTCATTGAGTGTAGATTGTGTTGTTGGCGTAAGTGGTTGTGTGAAATGCAGTCTTCTATGATGTGTTTAATGGTATGGGGTGCTGTGTTACATCCCGGGCAGGCGTCGACAACGGAGTCATCCAGTTCTGATAGCTCAGGAGAGCTGGATGGTGTCCGCATCTCAGCCTGGCCAGGTGGACTCTGTCCTCGCGAGGAAGGGAGAATTCGGAAGGATGGATTTCGGGAGGTCGTGCATGCAGCTGCGTGTTGTCTGTGAGTGAGTGGATGGATCGGTGAGAGATATGAGTATGGATGTGCTTCTGGAAGTTGGTTCGGGGTGGGCAGGGAGGGAGAGAGGACAATAATTGTGTGTGATACCGTGTGCTGGGTGTTGTTTTGATATTTCTTGGTGTCTGTGGGTGTGTTGCCATGTAGTTTAGTGGGTGGTCTTGGTTCGTGGAGGCTGCTGCCAGGAATTGAGTGCCTCTCATGTCCAGATGGTCTTTGACTTTGAGGATTTTGGTTTCTTGATGTAGGTGATCTGTGGGTGCAGTAGCTGTGCAGCCTGTAATGATCTTCAGGGCTTTGTTTTGAATAGTCTGTAAGGTCTTATGATGTGTTTCAGCTAGGTTAGAAGCCCAGGTTGGGCTTGCGTATTCCATCACTGATCTTATGTATTGTTTATATACTGTGGTGGTAGTTTCTTTGCTGTGTCCAAATTTTGTGTGAGCAAGTGACCTGAGGGCGTTAAGTCTGGGTGTCAGTTTCTTTCTAATGTTTGTGGTGTGCTGTTTGAATGTCATATGAGTATCATATGTTACTCCTAGGATTTTGGGTGTGTGTGTATGTGTTAGGGGTGTGTTGTTTATGGTGAGTTGAGGGATGTATTCGTGTTCTCCTGTCCAACTTGTGAGCAGGGTTGCGGTGGATTTGGCTGGGGCTAGATTAAGTCTGTTTGTAGTGCACCAGCCATGTAGTGTGTTGAGATAGGGTTGAAGGAGATCTGTTGCTCTTTTTGGGTCATGGTGTGTGCATGTGAGTGTTATGTCATCTGCATAGGAGGCTAAGTTTATTTGGGGCGTATTGGGTGTAGTTATATCGTGCATGTACAGATTGAAGAGTGCGGGCGATAGGACGGATCCTTGTGGGACTCCGTTTGGAAAGTTTCTGATTTTAGATGACTGACCGGCAAAAGATACGTGTGTACATCTGCCTGCTAGGAAGTTGGCCAGCCACCTTTTTGTGTTGTTGTGCATGTTTGTGTTGTAGATTTTGTTTGTTAGGTTGTGGCGGGGGATGGCATCGAAGGCTTTACTAATGTCGAGTGTGGCTAATAGTGATCTGTGTGGTGGTCTAGCTGAGTTGATGCCGTCGAAAGCTCTTTGTGTAAGGTCTGTGAGAAGAGTGTTTGTGGAGTGCAGTGGCCTAAAGCCATGTTGTTGGAGCTAGGGGTAGGTCAGGTGTAATTAGTTGTAATACTAGGCGTTCCATGACTTTGGAGGGGGAGCAAAGGAGTGTGATGGGGCAGTGCGAGGAGGGTAGCGTGGGGTCTTTGTTGGGTTTGGGGAATGTGATGATGATGCCATGCTTCCAAATGTCTGGTATTGTGTTGTGTGAATAGCTGTAGTTTGATATGTTAGTGAGTGCTTGTATGCCTTGTGGTCCCAGGTGTCTGAGGTGTATGTTGCTTATGTTGTCTAGGCCACAGGCGGGTGAGTGCTTGAGATTGTTGATGATATGTTTTGTCTGGTGATTGGTGAAGGGTGTATAGTCAGGGTCTGTGGGGAATTGTCTCTTACGTCGGATGACACGTCGGTCGTCTTTGTGAGGTTTTAGGTGGCTGACATGTGAAAAGTGATTGATGAGTGGTTAGGTTAGATTAGGTTAGTGTTATTAAATTATGATATGCTAAAAATGGTTGGTGGATTAGGTTAGAGTAAATTATACTAAGCTAGACTGATTAGCATGGGTGTCACCATATGTACAGTCACAAGCCACAAAAGTATATACCCGTTTGAACCTTGAAACCCAAACACTGACACATTCGGAGGAATATAAAGCACTGTTTTATCTTTTTTATACTCGATACAGATTCAAAGTGAAACATACACACTAAAAATTATGGGTATGAGAAAGGTATCTAAAGTGTCCAAGGAATCTACCCGTTTAAAGGTATATCGGTATTATTAAACCCCTCTTATTCAAGAGTATGGAGATAAATCACCATTAATATCTATTACATATCTATCTATCTATATACTCAGGCCCACTCCCCATTAATATACCAAACAATATAATTTAACTTTTCATATAAAACTATTTTTACAGTGTACTTATTACGGTTGCATGAAATAACCTCTCGGCAATCCTCCACAGACCTTTCCTGATGTACACTGACGAGCGTGTGGGTGCCTCCTGCGGATGGGGCGAGGGCAGGGCACGGCAACAGGCGGTGAAGGTGGTGTTGAGGGCTCTGGGGAACGCCGGAGCCCTCCCTAACCCGAAGCTGGCAGAGTCTTGCTATATGGTGAGAACTATTTGCATGAATTCTTGTTTTTAAATCTCCCCTTAGTTCAAGCCCCAACACACGGTGTTTTTAAAAGGGTAAGTATATGTGAGTGAAAATGTGTGTTTATGTGAGCTTACATATTTGTGTTGTGAGTGTTGTCATAATTAATATTGTATCGTCTCTTTAAAGGTCCAAAGGAGTCCACTCCTGTTTTCTATAACATTTCTAGAGAATAATATACTCCAGTTTTCTATAACATTTCCCGAGAATAAGAAACTCCCGTTTTCCAAAGTATTTTTACATTCACATAATAATTCATACGCTATGTATTGTAAATCAAATCCACCTCAACTAAAGACGCAATGGCACATGAACGTTTTCCCAGCTTCGACGAGCATGTTTTATTTTATTTTTATTTTTGTTTACTCTAGGTAGCTGAATTTTGACAAAATAAAAAATGTGAAGTTACCAGATGAGACGCCGGCTATAGCTTCTGCCCCACCATCTCATGCAACTCTACAATATATTCTGCTGCTCTCCATAATATTATTCTAGAGCATGTTCAGTCTATTGTTCACCTCCACAGAACAAGCTCCAGCCGTCCGACCTCCGCATAGGCGCCCTCCAGACCTACCGACGCTCCGGCTGCCCCTCCGTTGCCGCCCCTGCCTGGAGACTGCTTGAGGACAGTGGAGAGGAGGTGGACGTGCGGATAGCGGCCTACCTCGCCCTCTTGCCCTGTGCCCGTAAACGGGGGGCCATGAACTTCTTCCCGAGGCTTAGGAAGATGTTGGAGGACGAGGAGGTTAACCAGGGTGAGTAGGAGAGGGAGGTTTAATGGCATCTCTATTTTGTTCGGTCTAGGTATAACCGTTCTCTCATTTTTAATTTTTTCGTCTGCCTATCTCTCTCTCTCTTCAGATAGAGGTTTTGTTGTTAGTGGTCACTGTAAGGTCAGTTCGAAGATTTTTAAGATGTTTATCAGGCTACGTCAATGTAATTCACGTATAGCCCGTGATAGGCGCAGCGTTCTATACTCGCCAAAAATGAAAGAAACATAATTTATGTTCATCATAAATCTGCACTTTCCACGCAAAATATCTATATCTATATATACTGTATATATCTATATATATATTATATTTTATTATTATTATTATTATTATTATTATTATTATTATTATTATTATTAATTATTATGTTGTTGATAAATACATGATAACTACATTACAATAACTACCTCTCTCCACAAACAGTGGGGTCCTTCATCTATACCCATGTACGGAACTTGGTGGAGGAGCCCGGTGAGGATGATCAGGAAGTGTCCAAGCTAGCCATCGGTTTTGTGGAGGGCCTGGAGGCAAAGTTCAACACCAACTCATTCCGATCCTCCCGCAACTATCGGTGGGCGCAGTTCAGCAGGGCCGTAAGTACATTAACCCTTTTAGCACGATGACGTAATTTTCGTCTTATTCTGGCTACCGTTAGACGATCTTAACTTACCTATAATCTATCTCAAGGACTCAAAGGGGTAAATACTATTTCAATAACCGATATGAATAACATAGGACATTCTTAGATTCCATAAAATCGTCAAATGTTAGCCAGAAAATGGTAATAATGCACCATTGTACTAAAGTGGTTGAAAGTATATGATACGAAATTGTTGGTTGAAATATATACAAATCCAAGGATTTCCCCATCTTGGACTGCTACGGATAGGTTACTTATAGTCTGCTTGTTTTCATCTGACGGTATATTCAATCCATTAGTTGCAGATTTCTAGATACTTAATGAATCTTGCATCTGCGTCATATTTAATGCAACTGTTTCATAGTCAAGAACATATTTCGCAACAAAAATCGTCATAATAGTTCAATAATCAAAATGAGGATATAATTTATGGTCAGCTGGAAAATAAGTATGCTATAGGTATGTAGTTCTTGGCTGCGTGAAGGGTCTCTGATAACATTTGTGAAATATATTATTTTGTTGTATATATCATGGTCTATTTAAGTTTTGTATTTTCGATAGATCTCAGTAGATGATAAGTAAATAATCCTGTGTTTCAAGTTTGAAATACTATACATTGCGCTAGAGCATTATTCAGCATGGCATACTTATGCAATTTATATAATTCTCATAAGCATGTTTTGTTTCTGTCTTCCATACAGCTGGGTATGGGAGGCAGTGCTAATGGTGACGTCATCTTCACCCCTGAGTCCTACCTCCCTCGTCGTGCTGCCCTCAACCTCACCCTCGACCTCCCTCTCCAATCCCTCAACCTCTTGGAGCTTGGGGGTGATTTCAGTGGCCTCGAGGATCATTTGGAGACTCTATTTGGCAAGGGTGGGAGCCTCGAGAGACCAGAGATCGCGGAGGTGCTTCAGAGTCTGCGGCCCAAAAACCCTGAAATTACCAACTCGAAAATGGATATTCTCCAATCATTATACGATGAAGCCAGGACTAAGAACAAGGTGACGGAGGAGGAAGAGGAAGATAGTGGACACAAAAGCCCCAGTGCATCTGTGTATGTCAGGGTGCTGGGGAATGAGATACTGTATGCTGAGAATGCCCTCTCTGCTGACCCTCTGGCATTCCTTCGTCAGTTGGCACAGGACATGGCGTCTCCGAAGTCGTTCCAGGCAAGTTGTTGAAGTTTTATGTAAGCTACATTCAAATGTTTGTTAGATGTAAAATCGTTGAGATCCAGTGTATTCCAGGGTAAATTTGAATGCTTGCCTCTCAGTATCGATGTCGATGTCTGTTTTTTGCCGCCAAAGGTCGGTTCGTTAAAAAGCATGACAGTGGGGAAGTGACGTTTGTTTTGCTCCCTGACAGTTCTATCTCACAAACATGTAAAGTGTTAACCAATCGCAAACCTTTGGTTGTTGTAATGGTTACATATGTATCAGGTTGCATTTCCATATTACATCAGGTATTTGAATGATTAAAACTTCCATTCATAAGAGAACAATAAGTTGTCATAATTTCAATTGTGTGAAACCAGGGTTGGTATTGATTTCATAATCTTCATTTACATAGTTGATGGGGATTTTAAAGCTATTCTTTTATGCATGATCTGTACATTTTATGCTCTCATTAAAAAATTATAAGCTGTAATATTAATAATATTTTAACTTATTTTCTAGGTCATGAATCAAGAACTATTAGCTCCTACAATCTTGGGCTTTCCTCTGAGGGTGAAACTGAACGCCACAGGGTCGCTATCCTTCACCAAGCAGGGGTCCTTCCGAATGGGTGGGCCAGGGGGCGAGGTGAGGCTGGAGGGGCGGCTGTCTCCCTCGGCAGTGGTGGCCATGGACCAAACTTTGACAGTGGATGGGTACGTCTCCTGCAGCGGTGTCAGAAGAACCACAAGTCACGGAGTGAGCTCAAATGTTGGTGGCAAACTGATACTGAGTGGTGGAAAGCTAATTGATGCTCAGTTGGACTTACCGAGTGATAATGTAGCGGAAATTAGCACATCAGCAAAATTGCAGTTTTACAATAATGCTAGGAAAGGCTGGGTTGATGAATCGAGCAACCAGCCTAAAAAAGGTGAAGCTAATTGTTCCCCAAGAGAAATTAATAGAATATTCGGTCTGAAACTATGCTGTTCCACTGAGCAGCAGCCATTATTAGTCGACCAAGAAAAAGAGATTCTTAATTCTTACAAGAAGAACATGAAAATTTCAAAGACTGACACGTTTGACAAATACATATTCGCCATTGAAAATACGGAGAACACACTAGAGGTTCTCTATGACACACCTGGCTCCTCAGTAAATCGCAAGATAAACATTGAGCTGACAAGGGAACCAGGGCGAGGCGGAGGGACGATCATAGTGCCAGGCTGGGAGATGGAGGGCGAGTACCAGTGGACACCCAACATGAAGAAGATAAATCTAGAATACCGGGAGGGCTCTGGAAGGCGAGGGGAACTATTGGCGTCCCTGGAGAGCGTCGTTGAGGGCTCCAGTGTGAGGTATATCCCCAGTTTTCATATGAAGCTGGGGAGTGCCTACAGCTTCGAGATAGATGGGCTGATGAAACTGAGTATTGATGCCTTTAGTCTTAACGGCAGCGTCGCATCATCACTTATGCCAGGGCCAGCTAACATTGAAGGTATTTAATTGTTTTTTCGCATACTGTAAGTAACTTTTGATTGATAATTATATTTATGCATAATACATGTGTGTGAGTGTCTGAGAGAGAGAGAGAGAGAGAGAGAGAGATAGAGAGAGAGAGAGAGATAATGCAGCTTTGTAAAAATAAATTGTCATACTGGCATCAAATCATATGATAATTATATGATTCTCTATGCTGAAAATATGTCGATACAGCCAATAATTTTTTTCAAACAGACCGATGCCAAGTCAAAATAGCTTCAGATGATCAATACTAAGATATGTTCTCCTTTCACCCATTAAGCCCCAGCTGATTTAATAAAAATGCACACTCCAACTGGAAAATCACTCCCACGTGCGCCCACACGCGGCCTGACTTGGGGGATTGGCAACCGATATCGGTATTGTTCCGTGGTATTCTAAAGCAGTTCCCATACAAATCTGAACCCTCTAAGAGCCTTAAATCAACGGTCAATAAGGGCCGTCGATCATAGCCGACGCTGGTACTGGTAGGGATTTACAATGCGGTTGACTCACATCCGACGCTGGTGCTCACAGGGTTAATAGCAAATTTGTTGATAATTAAATTTAGGAAAAGAAAATGCCATTACCATCCTCTTTTGAATAGTGATTCTAGATAATTAGTACCGCATTTCACTGCATAACCGTTGGAACACATCCGTTATCAAATGGCCATTTTGACTTATTTCTTACTACCTCCTACAGTGTCATGGCAGCGCGAGTCAGCCAGCCAGCACATCGCCTCCGCCAAGATCAATTCAGGGGGTCCCGTGCACCGAAGACTGGAGGCCTCGACTACAGGGTCTATGGTGTTGAGTGAGTCCCAGAAGGCAGTGAAGGTCTCAGGCACGTATGGGGCCGGGTCTGGGAATTTCCATTCCTTTTCACTTCACCTGGACGAAGACATTGAGGGGCAGGGGCAACGTGGATCTCTGGCGTTTGAGGTTAGTAAAATAATAATATTTATAATAATGATAATACGTAAACCGAGTAAAGTCGTCTAATTGTAGCCAGAATAAAAGTGACGCTGTAGGCTTAAAATATATATTAGAGCCAATATAGGCTAAAATATAAGATGAAAATTTAACACTATTTGGTCCGCGGGTTGTCTTTTTGGAACCTAAACTGTTTCGCTCGTTTAATGTGGAGATTATAAGACGCTTCATACCATTTGTTTGGCGATAATAGAAGTTTCACACCATTCAGGTGTAAAGATTTTATTTGGGCGAGCAAGAGCGAGCCTGTAATATAGAAGTAATCAGCCTTCGTGTGAGACATCTTTCTTTCGAAAAAATTAAAATTTTAGCTTGAAGGGGGTCTTGGTGGGCTGTTTTAAGTTTGAAGGAAGTTTGGGAAGGCTTTATTTTTAGCCTAGAGGACAGACTAAAACAAAATGCTCGAAAATGGTAAAAGGAAGCAAAAACCCATCATAATAACCCACAAAACATCTGACCAACTAGTGTTAAGCCAGTGGGTTCCTGAACAGCTCAACCAGTATAACATTCCAACCAGTAAATTACAATTATACCCTGTTCCAAGTAGGTAGGCCAGAAATCGTGAACCCTAGCCTCTGTTTGAAAATAAAAAGCTAGAGCAAATGGGCTGCAAATTTCCATACTAATTCTCTGGCTGACCTTTCCTAAATGGTGGAAATATTATCCGGATTACTCTTGTCGTATGTGAGTTAATGTTCAATAATGAGCTAGAGCAAATGGGCTGCTAATTTCCATACCTATTCCCTGGCTGACTTTTCCTAAATGGTGGAAATATTATCCGGATTACTCTAGTCGTATGTGAGTTATAGAGATTAATGTTCAATAGTGTCGGCCTACTTATTTGGAACAGGTTTTAGTACAAAATCGATCAGGGTAAACTAAACACGTGCCAACTCTAAGTTCTTGTCCAACGTAACCCATCCTAACCTAACAGTATTGGTTGAATTGGCACTGGATTATATCTACTGGTTAGATTGGTCTATTGGTTGAGTTATCCCAATAAATAAGTACATTCAGCTTTTTCTCATGCCTACAGCCAAGTCAATCTGATGTTACAACATTGGAATAAAAATCAGCGTGTTTCATTTCCCACAGTCGAACTAGAATGAGAATGTAAACAAAATGAAAATTCCCAATATTATGTAATCACTTCCGCGTCTTTCCTTGCCCATAGCCGAGCCAAATGGAAGGTAAGACAGTGAAAAATCACTAACAAAAGATAATCAATTTTGCTTCTTCCCTTCCCTACAGTTGAGTCAACTTGAGAGTAGTGGGACAATGAACTACACGCGTGAGTCTGGCCACATCCACGCTATGTCCAACGCCACCGTTAGACAGACACAGGTTAGTATTATGGCTACTACTACTATTACTACTACTACTACTACTATTACTACTATTACTATACATTTATATATTAGTTGGTATTTTCTTTTGTTAGAAGCTTTAGTTTAGTTCTCCACATCAGTGGATTTAAATACATTCACATTATGTAAATATAAACAGATCTAACAGTTTCTAATTTCCATATACAGTAATTGCAATTGTAGTACAGTATAAGCTTTTGCACGTAGACTGTACGTTTAAGAAAATTTTAAATATTTGGCCTTCATCACAGAACATATATATAATTTGTATCACAACTACTGTATGTGTACATATGTTATGCAGAACGGTTATTACTCACTGACTGTATGCATCACATTTAATAAAGTCTTGGCTGACCTATAATGCCCTATAATGTGATGGTGCACAATGTGGGTCTTGTATGTACCTGTATGTGGGGTCGTGGGTGGGTAGGCTTTGTTTGTTAAACTTTCTATTATATTTTTCGATCTCTGTGCATAGATATTGTGGCATGCAATCGAGGTCTAGTGATCATGGTATCTATTCAAGAACATGGAGAATTTGTGAACAATATAGAGCCAAATATTCTGCTGTGGGAGAAATAACATAGGGGTTACTAATCAATTTCGTAGCAAGAACAAAGCACATGCAGATGTAATGCTTATGTGATAGAGGGACCAGCAATGTGCGAGTGGATGCATTATGGCAGGCTGCAGCGGTTTGACTATGTGCAGGCAATGGTGGGGGTATTGAACTAGCTCTTTCAATATCCATGGCGCTCATTTATTATATACTGGTTATTAATAAATGTGTTAGTATGTTTAAGAAGGATATGTGAGATATATATGTTTAAATTAAGGTCGAGCTTACCTCTCTAATTGCTAGGGTTTCTTCCTTAGCTGACTGGAATAGTCTAACGTTATCCAGAATAAACAAAATATCGTTCTAATAGTGGATGAGTTAAATGTATGGAAGTGGAAGGAAACACGGTTAGTAGACTGATTAAGACCTGGGATGACGCCCTGAGGATGGGTCTCAGGGTTAAGGGGCTGGATAAGTATGTTGTAGTGCATCTGTTAAGTGTATTATGTTGACTGTATATACTGCACGTATATTATTATAATGTGTTACACTCCACATAGGTGTGGTCTGAGGTTGTGTTGAAGGACCAAGGTAAAGGAGGGAAGCAGGACACCGAGATGTTGTTTAGCCTCAACAGTCCACAGCTGGGCCTTGACTACCTTGCCAGGGGACTGTACAAGGTGAGGAACACATACACTCACCGGCATATCAATATAATTTGTCATGCCCCTATCTCTCACTGCTTTCATAATGGAATATATTGTCAATTGTGAAAACAAACTATTGATATGAAGTAAAGATGTAATAACAATTGTATTAATAGTTTAAATACTCAAATGCATTAGAGATATATACCAGATTAGGACTAAATTATTTTATTTTGATAAATTGAGTGAATCTGATCCTTGCTTCCTTATTCCAGGTATCTGACGGAGCCTTCCAAGCCGAAAGCGAGCTACGGGCCGGTACCGCCTTCCATTCCAAGGCCTCGCTGACTTACCTCCTGGAGCAAGACCCTCTTCACTTCCTCTCTGGCCTTCACTTCCAGTACAACACCCATGTACTGCAGGCGAGCCTCAACCTGGATCTCTCAAGGGAAGGTCACACCTTGGCTTTGGTGAGATTTTTAGTAGTTGAACATTGTATATACTTATTGGCTTAGAATTTGATGTTTTTCATAAATATATATGGGGAGGGCTGGTCCTATCCAGAGTGAGGTTTGGCAGCCTCTACCCAACCTCAGCCGTTTCTGTGTCTTTTCCTGTACTACTTTTCCTACTTCGGGGGCGGGAGGCTAAGAATCCTCCTCCCGTTGTAAAATTCACCTACTAGACGAGGCAAAGAAAAGTGCGAGGGACCGCGATACTGGTCCCTGGACATAAGAATTGGAACTTTAAATGTTGTTTCTGGTCTTGCTCTGTCTCGAGTCGGACACCCCCAGCTTTGCGGTATGAGCCTGAATATAATTATACATACATACTGTACATATATATAAGTATTAGTAGAAAACAGATTGGTAGATAGCTAGATAGATACAGTGTGTGACAGATGATTACTTGTACTCTTACACCTCACTTTCTTGTGCAATTTGTTATCAGGTATTCTCTACGTTCCACTTTCCTTCCTCCTCTTAGCACTTTTTCCTCCTCTCAGTTGACGACCTCGGCGGGTACAGCAGCAGCAGGAGTCAAACTGGTGGTGGAGCACGACCCTTCCCGGCCCTTCAATACAAGCCTAGAGGTGTTTGGGGGCTATGCCAGTGAGCACACGGCCCTCACATTCACTACTATTTCGGACCCGCTTTGGCAACATTTCCAAGGAGAGATGCAGGTGGGTGGGGAAGATATGCGTTGTGTATGTTTTTTTTTTATATGTATCTTGTTCTGCATATTGTGTTGTGTTTGTAGACCCTGATGCTCGCCTGGGCCTTCAATGACAGTTTGGAGGTATATATAATTTCGGAGCTATCTCGGACTGAAATATATTTCCCTATAAATATTTTACGTGATATTTGCACTTCGGAGGATCGTTTAATCAGACTGAGGCTTCCAAATACATCATAATTAAGGAGAGACTGGCCGTTTGATTGGTCTATTAATTAATTTATTCATATATATTTTTATTTTCCTCCCTAGACCTCTATCAAGCTTAGAAATCCCCCCCCCCCCCCCGTTCAAGATAAATTTGTAAACATTTTGGTAGAAAAATATCCCGGCCAAAGGCCGGTTACTCTTAAAATTGCAGGCTCGCTATCGCTCACCAGGAAATAATCGACACCTAAATGGCACGAAAGGTCTTAAAATTGACAACGAAATGGGGCGAAAGGTGTTAAAATCGCCAAACTAATGGGCCGAACGTCTTATAATCTCAAAACTAGTGGGGCTAAACATTAGGGAGAAGGTGGTCCAGATAAACGGTCTGCCTCCCCTTAATGCCCGCGACAGTACAGGCCATTCATGCTGTTGACTATACCTTTATCTAATGTGGAGTAAAATAGAAAAAGGTAGAAAGTAGCTACAAGGTGCCGTTGTAAAGGCTTATCCCTCAATACCTTCATCTGATCTGATCTGATCTGGTATTGTGTGGGCAGGTGGCGTGGTTCGACTGGTCCTCCGGCTTGCACCACAACATAACCTGGACCCAGGAGGAGAAGATGGTCCACCTCTACTGTCAGGATCATTCACTCACTGCAACACTCAGGGTCAGCCACACCACTACTATACTTGGGCGCGTGCAATATATATACCGCTAATGAATTTATATAATTATATATCATGAAATACTTGTTCTTGCTTAACCAGTGTTTTTAGAGTGTAGTATTGTCATTTCTGTTACTACTACTACTACTACTACTACTACTTCAGTACCACTGTTACTGCTACTACTAATGCTGTCTTGTGATTTAACCCATGCAGACCAACCCGAGACCCAAGGTACAGCTGATAGTTCACACTGGTTCACAAGATGGCGACCCGGTGCTCAAGGTGGGTTTGGGCTGCGCTCTGAAATATGTGAAATTATATGTGAAAAAAGTAAAACTTGTGATAATTATAATATCTACAACTATTTCTCTGATCAGTGCACTAGTAGATAGGCAAGTAGGATAGAAAGAAAAGTTTATAATTTTTGTTTAATGTACAATAGACTGCGGTGTAAGTTGGTACAATTTCAACTGAACAATTCTGGCACGCTGCTATAATACTTAGAAACATTCAGTTTGGACAAGAGCCCGATAATGTATAATGGTATCGCCCCCCCCCCCCCCCCCCCCCCCGTATAGTGGGTACCACACAAAACAAAAATCTGTCGTCGGCGTTGTCGTTGTCGTTGTTGTCGTTGTCGTTGTCCGTCTGTCTCGGAACTCCTCCTAGACCTTTGGACGGATTTTCACCAAATTTCACACAAACATTTGTTGCGTGAATGCGAACGTCAGTCAATTTTTTTTTTTTGAATTTATGCAATAGTTATGAATTTAGGTCCAAAATATGGTTCCCCCCCCCCTCTCCTGGACCCCCCCCCCCCTCCCAGACCCCCCACCCCCCTCCTCCCCCCCCCTCCCCAGCAATGATGGCGTTCTTAGTGTGTGAGCCCCGAAGGGGCTCACACACTTTGAACGCATTCGTTCTGGGGGCGAAAACATCTCGCTACGCTACAGATTTGCTAGGTTAAGTTAGTTTAGTTGGCATTAGAAGTGATGGTAGTAATAGTGGGATTGATGGTGATAGTAGTGATGATGGTGATAATAGTAGTGATGATAGTTGTATTGATGATGTTGACAGTAGTGATGATGATGACAGTAGTAGATATGATGGTGACAGTAGTAGATATAATGGTGACAGTACTAGTAGTATCGATGATGGTCATAATAGTAGTGATGATGGTGACAAGTAATGATAGTTGTAGAGATAATAATGACAGTAGTGATGATGGTGTGAGTATTAGTGATGATGGTGAGTAGTGATGATGGTGAAAGTTGTAGTGATGATGACAATAGTTGTGATGATGAAGATCATAGTAATGGTGATGATGGCAGTAGTAGTGATGATGGTGACAGTAGGATACATGATGGTAATACTTGTGACAGTAGTAATGATGATGGTTATAGTAGTAGTGATGATGTTAACAGTAGTAATGATGAGTGTAAGATGGTGGTGATGATAGTAGTAATTCTGGTTGATAGTTGTAGTATCAATGCTAGTAGTGATTAAGATGGTTGTGACAATGGTGACAGTAGTAGTGATGATGGTGAGAGTAGTAGTGATGATTGTAATTGTAATAGTGATGATGATCATAGTAATGGTGATGATGACAGTAGTCGTGATGATTGTGGTGGTTGTAGTGATGAAGGAAGTAGTAGTGATGATGGTATTAGTAGTGATGATGGTAACCCATCGCAGAGTTGGGTATGCCGTTTTGATTTTGGGCAAAACGGCACGTCTACTTTATTATTGTGTTGTTTTTTGCGCCATTATCTTTTGATATTATCAACTCTTCATAAGCAGAGTTTGGTATCCCCCCCCCCCCCCCGTATCGTGGGTACCACACAAAAAAAATGTCTGTCGTCGTCGTTGTCGTTGTCCGTCTGCCTCGAAACTCCTCCTAGACCGTTGGACGGATTTTCACCAAATTTCACACAAACATTTGTTGCGTGAATGCAAACGTCAGTCAAAGAAGTTTTTTTGAATTTATGCAATAGTTATGATTTTAGGTCCAAAATATGGTTTTACCCAAAATATGGTTTTACCCCCCCCCCCCCCCTGGACCCCCTCCGGACCCCCCCCCCCCCAGCAATGAATACGTTCTTAGTGTGTGAGCCCCGAAGGGGCTCACACACTAAGAATGCATTCGTTCTGGGGGCGAAAACATCTCCCTACGCATTTGCTAGGTTAAGTTAGTTTAGTTGGCATTAGAAGTGATGGTAGTAATAGTGGGATTGATGGTGATAGTAGTGATGATGGTGATAATAGTAGTGATGATGGTTGTAGTTGTATTGATGATGTTGACAGTAGTGATGATGGTGACAGTAGTAGATATGATGGTGACAATAGTATATATGATGGTGAAAGTTGTAGTGATGATGAAGATCATAGTATTGGTGATGATGGTGACAGTAGGATACATGATGGTAATACTTGTGACAGTAGTAATGATGATGGTTATGGTAGTAGTAATGATGTTAACAGTAATGATGATTGTAAGATGGTGGTGATGATAGTAGTAATGATGGTTGATAGTTGTAGTATCAATGATGATAGTAGTGATTAAGATGGTAGTGATGATGGTGAGAGTAGTAGCGATGATTGTAATTGTAGTAGTGATGATGATCGCATTAATGGTGATAATGACAGTAGTCGTGATGATAGTGGCAGTTGTAGTGATGATGGCAGTAGTAGTGATGATGGTAATTGTGATTGATGATGGTATTAGTAGTGATGATGGTATTCCATCGCAGAGTTGGGTATGCCGTTTTGATTTTGGGCAAAACGGCACGTCTACTTTATTATAATATCTACAACTATTTCTCTGATCAGTGCACTAGTAGACAGGATAGAAAGAAAAGTTTATAATTTTTGTTTAATGTACAATAGACTGAGGTGTAAGTTGGTACAATTTCAACTGAACAATTCTGGCACGCTGCTATAATACTTAGAAACATTTAGTTTGGACAAGAGCCCGATAATGTGTTTTCCCTCATTGTCTCAAGTTTATCGTATAGCAGTGTATCAGTTATTTCTGCAGGCGACTGATTATATATGTTGGCACATTTTCTTCTCTCAAATCTCCTTTTTCCATAATAGGGCAGCTGATAAGGAACCATTGTTGGCCAAATTGTGCACTTTGTGACTAAAGCATTATACTTTGTACACTGATACTAAGACCCAATGGGAACATTTTAAAGGGTGGAGGGAATCGGTATCGTCATGCTGGTGCCTGTGGCAGCCCCTTTTCAATTAATTTCCATTAGAGTTCTGAAACACTGATTTTTGCCCCAAACTGTATACCATGATAGAGATGTCAAACTAGTCTCAAATGACTCGTCTGGACAAATGAAACAATTTATATTCAGACAATGTTTGGGTAATGTTGACCGTTTGACTTATACTGGATCCTGTAGCTTAACAAATTAGGGACAATTGGCAACATTTCTTACCAATTTGTGGCATGATGATAAAGTACAAGAGACTTTACAAGTCAAGCTGTCAACATTAGCCAAACAATGTCTGAATATAATTTGTTTTCCTTGTCGAGACAAGTCATCAGAGCCCGCCTATCGTCCTCCCAACGCGTGGACTCTCTCTCAGAGCCGATAATGTGCTCAACATCCCGCCTGGATATTGTCGGGCCCCGCAGGGGTGGCCATGGTTCTCTCGCCCGACATATGACGTGCCCCGCGGCTGGGGTGTTAAACTCAATTTTGACAATAGCACTTTAGTAATAATCAAAGGAAGTAGTACATTGGTTACACAAATACAATTATTTACCATTTCCGTATACAAGGACGCATTTTTACATTTTATTCTGGCTATTATTAAACAATTTTATATAGCTTAGGAAAAAATGTTGCTATGGAAGGGTAACCGAGATCGCTTTTACTCATGTGATCGGCAGAGATCCTTTCTAAACAGCTGAAGATCCCCCATTATTAAGGAGAGGCAGACCGTTTTTCTGGACACCCTTCTCCCTAATGTTTAGCCCCACTAGTTTTGAGATTATAAGATGTTCGGCCCATTAGTTTGGCGATTTTAACACCTTTCGCCCCATTTCGTTTTCATTTTTAAGACCTTTCGTGCCATTTAGGTGTCGATTATTTCCTGGCAAGCGATAGCGAGCCTGCAATTTTAAGAGGAACCAGCCTTCGGCCGGGAAATTTTTCAACCGAAAAATGTACAAATTTATCTTGAAGGGGGGTCTAGGGGGTGTTTTTTTAAGCTTGATGGAGGTCTAGGGAGGAAACTAAAAAAAATATACGAATAAATGAAATAATAGACCAAACAAACGGTCAGTCTCCCCTTAACCAAAATCAAATGTGAAATTGCGTCTTATAATCTGACGGGGGTTGAATTCTGATTGTAGGTGGGTGCTGAACGAGTAAGTGAAGAAGGCCAGGCGCAAAACTACCTGGCCTACCTTACCCTGGGCCCCGATACTCTATTCCACATGGATGTATCGCATGAGAGGTAGGTGGTTCTATCTCTCACTCAGTTTCTCTCTAACACTCTCTAACACTCTCTCACTCAGTCTCTCTCTCTCTCTCTCTCGTCCCATTTATCAACATTATATTCCTCATCATGCGATAGGATTATCTCTCTCTCTCTCTCACACTCTTTCTTTCTCTCTCACGTCTCCATTTATCAACATTATAGTCCTCATCATGTGCTAGGATTCTTTCTCTCTCTCTCTCTCTCTCTCTCTCTCTCTCTCTCTCTCTCTCTCTCTCTCTCTCTCTCTCTCTCTCTCTAATCTATCCATGGGTCCAGATACTCTCTTCCACATGGCTGTATCGCATGACAGGTCAGTGGCAGAGACTGTACTTTGACCTTGCATGCCAATGGTGTGTTTTCAAACAATCGTCATATGTTTACATCATAATAGCAACACAGATTTACGTATTTAATTTACTATAGGTAGCGCCAACGAACTTGACAATAATCTGAACCCTTTAACTTCTCATAACTCAAAATGAATGAAAGAAATCAGGCTGACATTTCTATCATTTGGGAAGAGTCCACCAGGAAGTAGGTGTTGAAATTTACAGCCAGTTTGCTGAAGGTCTTGTTGAGTTACGAAGAGGTCAGGGATCGAGATAATATTCAAGTTCGTTTGCGCTACCTATAACACAATATTTTCCCTCATATCAATGTAAATGTAAATATATTCATGTCAATAAACGTTTTGAATTGATTTTAATGTTGAAATAATTTTAGTTTTAATATTATGATATATCTCAAGATGCAAATAAAACAGACACTTTTTCTCTCATTATTTCCGAGGCTTGTGGTGCCATCAAGGTGTATAATTCAACTGTTTATTTGCTGTTGGTGATAGGGATTGGTTCACTTTTCTACTAAACGTCTATGAGTGCATGGTATATACATTCATCTATTGTGTTATCCATTCTCCATTCCTTTGTGTAAATAAACAATATATTCTACAGAGATGAACAATTGCATGGTAATTATATATTTTTGTTTTATCCTTTCTCCCTTCCTTTGCGTAACTACACAAAATAATCCACAAAGATGAATGGTTGCATGTTGTTTTTTATTGTCCTTTACAGTATATATTATCTTTTCTCTATTCCTTTGTGTAAATCAACCAAATATTCCACAGAGCTGAATGGTTGCATGGTTTTTATATTCATCTATTATTTTAAGGGAGCCCCACCTCGCTTTTTTTCTCTTTCTTTCCTTCCCTCTTTGGCTTGTATTCATTCGGCCCCATTCAGCCTACTGTTTTAAGACGTTTACCCCTATCCAGGTGTCAATATTTCCCGCGAGCCAGCATATACAGTATATCGTTTTGTTTTGACAGCAAGCTAATTTTGTAAATTTTTCGATAGAAAAATGTTTCCGGCGAAGCCGGATTTCTCCATACAATGCTGGCTCGCTATCGCTCGCCAAGATGAAATCAACACCTGGATGGGGATATACGTCTTAAAATAGTAGGCTAAATGGGCCCGAATGGATACCAGCCAGAGAAAGAGAGAAAAGGAGAGAAAGAGAAAAAAAAGCCGGTGACCCCCCCATTCTCCATTCCTTTGCGTAATTAATAAACTAATCCCCAGAGATGAACGGTTCAGCGGGCACCTGCGACTGTTGGAGAGTTCGTTGGAGGTGACCGGGGAACAGGGGAGTCACGAGCCCGGGCACCTCCAGGGGTCGGCCCAGGTCACCCTTACCCTCCCCACCGGCGTCACACACTCTTCACGCTTTGGCCTGGCTTCCTCCTACGATGGGGTCACACGGGAGGTCAAGGTAAGTCACATAGCAAGATTATGTTAAAAGGGGAAGGATTCTCTTAGCAAGATTATGTTAAGGGGGAAGGATGTACAGTATATTTGGTCGATTTTTTCATATATTTACAATTTTGTTGTTTCCTCCCTAGACCTCTATCAAACTTTAAAAAAAAACATCCCAAAGATCTCCCTTCAAGATATATTTGTACATTTTTCGGTAGAAAAATGTCCCGGCTAAAAGCAGGTCCCTCCTATAATGATCTGTGCCCCATTAATATTCTTTCCTCTCACTTAAACAGTGGGCTGCCATAGCGCGGGTGGGAATATGAACATGATTAGATTAATATCCAGTATTCGAGAATGGATAATAAGTCGTAGGCGTGTGCATAAACCTTTAACCGTCCTGGTGGAGTAATGGTTAGTGTTTACAAATCTGTGTGTGATAACCCAGGTTCGCATCCCGGTGGATCACATATATGCTTTCATTAATTTCATTGGAGGTGTTTGGTGTTAGGGTGAAATTAATAACATTTAGATTACAGGTCGCTATCGCTTGCCAGGTAAAAACTGATACCTAAATTACATGAAAAGTCTTAATATTGACAAGTAAAAGGGGCGAAAGGTTTTAAAATCGCCTAACTAATGGGCCGAACATCTTAAAATCTGAAAACTAATGGGTCTAAAATGAGGAAGAAGGAGGTCCAGAAAAAACAACTATCTCCCCTTTAGAAAAGTAAGCAACAACACGCAAATTCAACACCCTCCCCACGGGCGTCACACACGAGAGATCAAGGTAGGTCACAGAAAAGAGTATGAAAAGAAAAGAAAGCAACAGCAGACAACCCTAACTCTGTCGAGTACGAGGCTGGTCTTATTGGGTCCTCCCTCTTAGATTCTATTATTTTGGAGATTGTATCACATTTCACCTCATTTGTTTGGCGATTATTATGCATTGGCCACAATAGATAGATGTTTGGTGGTCAGAAGACACTTCCCACTATTCAGGTGTCAATATTTTTCTGGCAGAGTGATCGCCGTCCTGCAGTTTAGAAGACACATTTTCTACCAAAAAATGTACTGTACATAATTAGCTTGAAGGGTGTCTGGGGAGGCATATATTATTTAGTCTTGGGGGCAAACTGACTATACATTGCTCAAGAATGGCAACAACAATCAAAACCCTCAATAATAACTAACAACAATCATAATAACCCCCAAAGGATCACACTAGATAGTGTTAACCTCCAACTAGTAGTTAACTAGCAGGAACTAGTAGGAAAAAATGACCGTGTAACGACACCTTAACCCTATCTGATCTGCCATCTAGTGGGTTACTATGGTATTTGTTTAATTATTATTGAGGATTTTGATCAATTCAACTATTTTCGGGCAATGTAGTTTAGTCTCCTAGGCTAACAAAAAAGCCTTCCCAGACTTCCCTCAAACTATAAGTTGCCCACCAAAACACCCTTCATGCTAAATGTGTACATTTTTTTTATAGAAAAATGTCCCAGCCCTAGTGGTAGTCATAGCTGCATGGGGAAATCCAGAGGTCAACAAGGAGATTAACAGCGCAATAGTAAGGGCGTGGCCAGGTGTGCTGCAAGTAAACGGCTTCCTTTTTTCTCACTGTGTGGTCCTGGCGATTCCACTCATCTAAGCTGGCGGAGTCTGCAGAACGGCCCGACATTTTTGGGGTGGGGGTGGGAAAGCTCAATCAGCCGTGACGGTTTCCGGCTACTGCGTGGGAAAGGTGGAAGGAGGTTTGCTCTGCAGGTGGTTGTAAAGGTCTGGGTGGGACATCATCCTAGGTCGTTGGACTGGGGCTTTTGGTCTCACATCTTCAGGCGGTGGCACGCTCCTCTAACTCCTTTGCCTGGTTGACTCCTGGGGAGCCTTTCTGCCACTCCTTGATGGTGCGTGGAAGCTTCCCCTGCCACTCCAAGGACAACTGCTTAAAATAGTATTTGCTGAGGTTGAGTAAATTCTTTAGTTCCTGGAGCTCTATACACGACTCGTCTTCGCCTTCACCCTGAGAATTTGGTGGTGGATCATGAACTTGTGTGGTGGAGTGGTCATGCCACTGGATTGGTAATCCAATGGACCCGGGTTCAAATCCCGATATGTCAATGGGAAGATATTATTGGGATTGAATTTGTGCTGTACCTAGTATCAGTGCATTACCACAAAGCCCACCGAAATGCCAAAAAAATACCCTCATTGTTCCCTGATTAAATAACACTGTATGAATATTCCCATATTCAAAATATGTTACAGGGGGACAATGCCTAGTGAGTTCACTGCTTAATAGGTGGCGTTCTGAGAGTGAGGGTCTGAGTCTGGAGGGTGAGACGGTGAAGCACTTGAGCGAAGCTACCAGCCGCTTCAGAGATGGAGCTGCTTCGAGCCATGATGGATGCTTCGCATGTCTCACTCCCCAGACTGGAACAAGACCTCACGGGCTTCACCGTGTTGAGCGGTGGAATGTACAGGCTCTCAGCCTATGCCCGAGAGGGAGTAGTTGGAATATAGAAAAACAAAAAAATTATCTTTTTTAGGAATGATCCCACATGCCAGTCTAAAGCATTTCTTTTTCAAGATGTCCTCTAGATCCGTGGTATCTTGCTCAACAGGGGAAAGCAAGGGTCACGAGGGTCGCTGACGGTGCAGGAGGGAGGGGGAAGAGGAGGTTCCAGTCCTGATGCTGGTCCATTAGTACTGACCAGAGGGGATTAAGGACTTTTTCCTTTGATTTTGATGCGGTGTCAATGGTCTTGCTGTGTTTGTGGACCTGGCTGATCCGTCTTCTTTTTCCTGCCTCATCGGGATCTGGGGCCCTGATTGGCTGGTCGGCTCATAGGGATGCTGGGCAGCTGCAGGCGGCTCGTGGAGGTGGTGGGCTGTTGGAGGTGTAGGGGACATCAGGGAGGCTAGGGCGTCATCGGGGTTGGGGAAATATATGTGACTGACGCCTACCTCCCAAAGGTCCACTTCCTGAGCATAAGCTGCCATCCTCTCATGCATTTTAGAGTTCCGGGGGAGGCAGATTTCACTCCTGGGCTGGTTTGCTCCTGTGGGTCCTGGGGTTGGGGACGGCAAGGGGATGGAGGGTGTTTTATAATCCAGTCCCATACTAACTATAGTCTAATCATTATAAGTAGGCCAAAATCATGACCCCCTAACCTCTTATAACTCAAATAGAGATAGAACAAATTGGCGCTAAGTTTCCAAACCTATATCTTGGTTGACTGTTCCTTAATGGTAGAAATGTCAGCTTGATTGCGCTAGTTCCATTTTGAGTTTCAAGAGATTAGATGTCACAATATCTGGCCTACTTATAGTGAGTAGGCTATAGATAGCATTACAGGTGAAGGTGCCCTATGGGGTATGAAGCATCTGTGCTATTTAAGATCAATATTATTAACCCTCCATCAGGTACCATTAATCTGGGGTCGTTAGGCACCTGTGATATCTTCTTGCCGTGTTCTTTGGCATTGAGGGTAGGCTTAGATGCTTTCTTGCTATACTCTAATGATGTAGAGGATATATTTAAATTGTTCTAATGAGCAGAAAAGATGCTGCTGAAGCCAAAAAGGCAGTCATTCCAATGCCCTACCAGTTGAATGACTATTGGCTTTATCTAAATGTCTGTAAAAATAGCCCACACTTTGTGTTTTTATTGTATACAGTAAATATATATCTTTCTTTTCCATATGCCAGCTAACCCACTAGACGAACAACTGACAGAACTACAAGTGAAGTACCCCTAAAGGAGTGTTGGGTGGATGACGACACTCTGGGCTTGGCTGCATCTCTGACCTTCCCTTTGTCCCGATTCTCAATTTACCTTTACCTTCTTTCTTTTCATGTCTATCTAATATCTATTGCTTATTATTGCTACATTTTCTTTATTATTCCCTTTCCTCTTTTTGTCCGGAGGGTTAGCTAGATGTTGGCACCTTCAGCCTAGATGTCTCTCTGACCTTCCCTTTATTCTGTCTCTCAGCTTACCTTTATTTTCTTTCTATTCATCAATTTCTATTAAGGGGGGATGGGCCGGTTTTCTGGACCACTTTCTCCCTCATGTTTAGCCCCATTAGTTTTCATATGTTAAGATGTTTGCCCCATTAGTTAGTCAATTTTAAGACCTTTCGCCCCATTTCTTCGTCAAGATTTGGAACTTTCATGCTATTTAGGTGTCGATTTTTTTTCTGGCGAACGATAGTGAGCCTGTAATGTTGGAAGAACCGGCCTTTGGCCGGGAAATTTTTCTACCGAAAAATTTACAAATTAATCTAGAAGGGGGATCTAATGGATGGTGTTTTAAATTTGATGGAGGTCTAGGGAGGAAACTAAAAAAATAATGAATTACATGCAAAAATCGCCCGAAAAGTTAATCATCTCCCCTTAATCTGTGTCTCTCTCTAACAGTTGACACACCAGACGAACAGCGGACAGCCGACAGAGCTCCAGATAAAGTACCACCGTCGGGAGGGTTGGCTAGATGATGACACCTTTGGCCTGGCTGTTTCTCTGATCTCCCCCTTGCCACGCCTCTCCTCCCTAGGGCTGGCCTTGGAGATCCATTCAGACACTTCCAGGCTCAGCTACGTGGAGGCCGAGTGGGAGCAGTTTAAGGTATGCTTGAAAGTGGAGATAAACCAATGAAAAGCATAATATTATACGATAGATGTAAATAGAGATAGTTAGGATGGATTCTTGGAGGTCATGGTGTGAGCGGGAGATACTGTATACACCTAGAGCTTGAAGTGTCGAGTTTGTAGAGTTATAGCGCCGGTATCACACGAGCACTATTTCCCTCAACATTTATCCTCAACACTGGTCTGGCAGCTTATGAGGTCAACATTTACAATATTTCGGTTCCCTAAACTCATCTACCATCAGTCTAGTTTCCGAGACTAGTGCAAAATATTCCAGAAACGATGCCAGAAAAATGTTGATCATCGAATGTTGACTATAAAAGCTCTTGTGTGATACCGCCTTTAGTGGAGTTTGAGTGGGAATAGTTGAAGGTATGTCACAGAGACAGTAGATATACTTTCTATCCTTGTATAAGATGGATTTATTACCATTTATGTATCTTTAAATGCATAGATTATTATGGACACTTTAATAACCCTTTTCATACCCATATTATTTTACAGTGTAAGCAGTTGTTTCAGTTTAGGAAGAGCTTGTGGGAGTTAGAGGGTTATTTGAGCCGTTTTTATGCCCATGATTTTTAACCTTGCAAAGCTGAGTAATATCGTCTAATATTAGCCAAAGTAAAGAGGAAAAATTGATAGTATAATGAAAGGGTTAATGCATTATATATATCGTAATCATTACAAATACCTCAGTTTGATTTTGTGTGTGTAAATAATCAAAAGAATGCAATTTGTTTATGAACTATCCATATCAAGAATGTTTTAATTGAATTACGCATTTGTAATTATTTAAACTATAATATATTTTTACAATTAGTTTCAAGGTGTACAAAACGATCTCAATTACATTCTCCAGTAAGATGACAAATTAAATTCTGGCTATTAGATATTAACCCTCTCAGACGATGAAGCCATTTTCCTTTTATATTGGCAAGCATTATACAATTTTATTCAGCTTACGCTGAGATGATACTTTCTTTTTATTATAGCTAAACCAGACGATGTTCTGTATGTAGTAAAGGAAGACTCATAGTGAAAGAGTTAACCTGTTCATTACCATGTTATAATTGAAATGTCATTTTGGCTAAACTTAGGCAATTTAATGCTGCTTGGGAATGATTGATCATAGTCATGAACTATGAGAATACTTTCACATGACTTGGAGATTACCTTCCGAAGTTGAATAAAGTCATCTGGTTATAGCTAGAAAACAGTAAAAGAAAATTCAACATAATTATAGGATTACCTGTAAACTGTGGTGTATTGGTTAGTGTGTCGACTAACAACCTATTGCTTTCACCAGGTTCGAGGCGAGGCGGTGATAGCCGGGAAGGATCGACTGGAGATAAAGCTGGAGTACGAAGACGGGAGCACCTGCAACTCCCGCCTCCATCTCTACCACAAACACCTTGGTCCACAGTACTCAACTGGAGGTTCTCTGGTTCTCACTTCGTCCACAGATCCCTGGTCTGTTGAAATCACCACCACGCCGGTCAACTCTTATGATCATGAGTCTCTTGAATTTGATATGGCTCTCAATTTTCCCATGTTCGATTCACCGTTTAAGTTCAATTGGACACACAACGTGACTGACAATAATTTTGATTTGAAGATCATTGGTGGGATGAGAAGAATGTCCTCCATATCGTTCTCAGGTATAAATAAATTGGAACATGAAGTTAGAAATTTAATTGGGACAGTCGAGCTGGACACACCTTTGACTGGGCCAGTCTTCTTAAACACCTCCAATACCATTGATAAAAGCAGTTTCAATGCAACGTTAGATTTCAGATCAACATTGGAGCCAATGAATTCAGTTGTTGCTGATTTCCGGGCTACTTACCCTACAAATTCACACACTAAAGCTAGCTTAACCTTGACACACGACCGCCTTCAGTTTCGTATGAGTTTAGATAATGAGATGATGGAGGGAAATATGCGGCACAAGTTTGAGGCTTCAGCTAACACTATGAGAATCACCACAAGTCTTGATTATGAGTGGGATGAAAATTACACCCCAAATAAGATAGAAGGGAGGCTTGCTGTCCTCAATCTGTTTCCCCACGATGCCGATTTGTCAGTCACTCTCACAAGGCAGCTCAACGATTTCCATACCCAACTTTTTGGTTCATATGGGGACGAAACGATTAGAGCAGACCACCAGCTTGAAATAAAGCATCCAAAGGAATGGGTTAGTTCCCTCAGCATCATACTACCCACCCAAGAAGACGTGATCGAGAATATAATATCTCGGAAAGTTACGCCAGACCTTTCATCAGTTAATTCCAACATTGTATTCTCATCTCCATGGACTGAAGATATCAAAGCCAAACTGGAGCTGCATTATGAAAACTCGGTTACTGATATTGATCTTGATGCGCAGTATGGCACACAATCGGTTGTCCAATTTTCTGCACAGTCTCTCACCGCAGTTACTTGGCATCAGTCTGATCTCATGTTTAACATATCCTCTTCATATTTCAAAGACTTAGAAATAAAATGGAAGCATGACCTAGAATCGCAGTATCTCGTCTTTATGGAAGTAACTCATGATTCTCACAATTCTCGAAATAACCAGTTTCATTTGAGGGGTAAAGCTAACCTTGCTTTTAGTAATAGCTGGTTTTCTCGAGAATTTAAGCTGTTTGAACTTGATTTTGCATTAAAAAACCCACATGCAATGATGGATGTCAGTGGTAGAGCAAAGATGAATTCAACTCTATATGGAGAATTTAAAGCAAAATATAATGATTATCTTCTTTACCTTTTGTCATCTGTTTTTACTGGCAAACTTATGTCAGTTGAAATTGGTTTACCAGAAGTGGAATACAAAATAGATCTGAATTACGAAAAGGGAAATAGTGGTGTGCCAAATTTTCATATGAATATTGACAAGAATGAAGCCAATCTTTTCATTCTTAAGACCAACTGCTTCTCTCTGTTTCCAACTTTTAATTCCTCGTTCACTGTGGCCATGTTGACTGAAGCCAACAGTCCGATGCAGCATGGTGAGGCACATGTAGTTCTTGATATGGAACATCTTCAGAACTATACTTTCAAGGGAAGGGCAAACTTAGATTCCGATTTTGAAGGGTTTGAGCATCACATGATGGAAATTGATGTGGACCTGAATAATCCGAGACATCAAACTGGTGGGAGGCTTACAGGTCAGGTACATATCAATGATTGGAGATACAAAGTTAATTTTCAAGGATTGTTAGTATTTAAGAATTTCGGAATCGAATATGTGAATGAATACATCGAGATCTTCCAGGAAATGACTCTGGATAAAAAGGCAGTTTATTTTTCGGTTTTAATATCAGGAAGCCATTGGTTAAAGACAAACCTAACAGTTCAAACTAGTCTAGATGCTCCCCAGTGGTCTGCTTATATCGATGTTCTCCGTAATACCAGGGAGGTCAGTACATACGTCATGCCTGGCAACTCAAAGAAATATAGGCTAAATGTTCGACTGAATATCAATACCCTTGACATCGAAAGCCAGATTATTGATATAAATGGAGAGGCACCTTATAGAATTCTCCAGGGGAATGTTACCTGGAATCTGAGGCGACGCAAGAAATTGATTAATGTAAACTTAACCTCTGATTTTGAGCCCCTACGACAAATAAACGGAGTGATTGTGTTCCAACATAAACGGAGATTCGTGGCCAATGTTAAGTTCCGAGTCAATGAGGCCGAGTTCAACAAAAATTTAACATACATTCCACAAGGTCCACGGAATCCTGGGAGGGTTATTGTAAAGGTTGAAAATGAGGTGTACTGGCCTTTCATAGCAGATGCACATCTGAACTATTCTTTTAAACCTGAAGGTATTGAAGGCCAGCTGGTAGTGGATTTAAATGACCAAAAAGCCTGGGTTACTGCTGATATGAAGGCTAGTTTATCTGAGTCATACCTCAAAATCAAATCTCCTTATAATGGATTTGAAAATGTGAATGTTGTTGTCAACATATCCACTAATGAACCATGGGAAGCCAAACTAAGATTAGAAATATATAAAATATGCATCAACCTAGAAGGAACACTTAGTAAAACTTTCCGTCAATCTTCATTAAACATAAGTGTTCAAGAAAATTGCAATGGGGATGAATTATTCTCCTTTGATTTTAAACACAGTTACAGTAATAACCTTTTCCAAGGATCATCTAAAAGTCAGCTCAAAAACATTGGATTACTTTATGATTTGCAGGTATCAACTGATCATACATATAGAAATTTTCAGAATCATTGGAAATTACGAATTTCTTCACTTTTTTCACTAGGTTTAGAATTTTCTAATATATTTCCTCGTGGGAGTTTTGAAATTACTGGACGAGCATATGACTTGGATTCTGAACTAAATCATTTCTTATTTCGATACTCCAGTGTTGACAACAGGGTTGAAATCGAACTAGATGTTGCACAAATTGAAATTGTCTCCTTGGAAGCAAACTTCAGATTTGAGCCAGAAATTTTCCAACTGACATTTAACATATCTTCATCTCACAGTCTTCAGGAATATGAAATACTGGAAGATGGATCGGTCATATACACAGGTTTTGCTGGACCGCCACTCAGACTTGAGTTCACCTCAGAAATTAGGATGAATGAGGATAGCAGCAGTGGGAAAGCCAAAATGACAACCACCGCACCAAGCTTCCCACGTGCAGACTTCCAAATATCTCTCAGCCTGAAGGACGAAGCTAAAGGGACATTCAAAGTTTCAAGTCCGCTGGGAGATGCTGAGGGAAACTTTGTGCTGCAGGACCAGGATGGTTCTTACTCTATCACTGCTGACATGATTTCCAGCCTTCATTCTTTCCAGGAATACTCCTTTAAGATTCATCGTCAAATTATAAATGGACGTAGCCAATTTGATGCCACACTAATGCAGGACCGTCTGGAATATCAACTAACAACAGCTTCATACATAGATGGTGACAAGTCAGTAGTAGCTATCAATCTTTTAACACCCAATGATAATTATAAATCATATGATATTAAATTGTCATACCCTCAGTTGCAAGCAGTTGAATACCCATTTGAACTATTTTTCTCTGGAATGTACAAGGGAAAGGTCTATGAATTTGCTTTAAATCATAACCATGACCAGTCTTTGTACAAACAGATGACACTGTTAGCCCTAACGACTCCTGAAACTGTACTTGGTAATTACTCAATCTCCTTTACTTATAACTTAAATGAACAAGTAGACACTACGTTGAGCACTCCTTTTGGTAACTTTGGAGTTAGTGCAAAATGGCCTCATCAAAAGGTTATTCTAGCTTTCAATATGAATGCTACAGTTTTGGGTGAATATATAATAGAAATTGAATCTCCGTATCAGTTATCTAAGGGTGGACACTTGCGACTTGAACATCGTAAAGCAGGTTATGAATTCACTGGCCAGATAGCACTGGGAAGGCAATATAAGAGTGGGAGTATTAATACCACGGTAATAGATAACAAATCTTTGCCAAATCGAACAGTATATAGTCTAAGCTATGACCTTTCCAATGTACTCAAGCTTAAAGGTCAGTACAAAGAGTGTGAAGGTATAGCCGTTATAACATTTAGTGGGAGAAGCTATCGAGTCTTGGCTGGGAGTGTTAAAATAAACACAAATATTGATGGCTATGAAATCCTAGAGGGATCATGGGATATTGGGCGCTCAGGTCACGTCTTCAGTGCGGAAGTAAACTTAGACATGAAAGAGATGGGAACAATGTCACTCAAAGCTGCATTGGATAGAAAGCCTGAGAGAAATGCTAGACCATGGGAGAAGATGACCCTTGATGTGAAGCTAGAATCATCATTCACACGAATGCATCAGCTCTTAGTGGAGTATGAAATCGGGTCATTTAATGTCTTTGCCTCATACCAATATGGTCATGATAACTTCTATTTCAAACTTGCTCAAATGCTTAAGAGAAATGAAGGATCCATTTTTGTCCAATGGAACATCCCTGTGCGAGGAATATCAACATTTACTTTCGATTTTAATTACAAGTTGAATGAAATGTATGGTGTTAATCTGGATATGTCTTTGGAAGAAACAAAATTGAACATAACCTTTGAGTTAGAAGCAAATGGGAATTCTTGCTCATTAATGGGGTTACTAGCCTCTCCTTTCACACAACCTATGAGAACACTTATGAGTTGGTCAATTAACAGGAACACACTGCTCGTAACTTCAGACTTAAAGTATGGAAAACGTCATGCTAATTTGTCAATGAATGTAAGCTTTACTAGAAATGCCAAAGAGCTTAACTTACAAGCCAGAATGCCTTTCGAGTTATTCAACAAATTTGTCCTTAATCTGAAATATAATACAGTGCAACAATTAGCATCCATCAATGTAACATTAAATACTCATGTAGTTAAGGGTGAATATAAAATTACAAGCGAATATGCTCATGAGTGTTCAATAAAGGGAAAGCTGTCACCATATAAACAATTTAGCTTTAAATATGAAGCAGATCTCTTTCACCTCAAGGTAAATTTGAGGTATGGTGAAGAAAATATATTAAGCAGTGAACTTGACTCATCTCATATGATAATTAACTTTACATGGTCGAGCGATCTCTTCTTAAACATGACTGGCTATCTAACTCCGATAGGAAATGGCCATCAGCTTAATTTATCAATCAAAAGTTCTGAAATCGAGCCTATGAGTCTGCTTCTTGACTACAGTAAAGGCGATGGTCATTTAGGCAATGCTTACTTGGTGCTCGGGTCTGCTCAGTACAATGCCAGTGTTCGTGTGGATGCTGCTCCTCAAAAATCTTCTCTTGACTTACACATGGAATCTTCAGAAAATCCTCATGTTCCTTTGGATTTGAAAATAATGTACGATGTCAAAAGCTTCTTGAGGGGGAGAATGGATTCTGATGAAAACTTAGCATCTTTAACTTTGGACTGGGCTGGTCAACTTCAGATCGAAGTGAAGGGAATGCGCAACAGGAACCGCTCCAAAGTGACCGTAGAGCTGGTCACTCCAATCAGAAATCTGCCTCGTCTCAGTTTTGGGTACAACGGAGAATTTATGATTCGGCGGGTCAGCACTAATCTCAATTTCACTGCGTTTGTTGAATGGTCCCAGCGTATTGCAATAACAGGATCATTCAAGAATATTCGAGACTCTGTAGATCTTCTCTGGGAGCTAACCACCCCTTATCCAACCCTAGAAAAACTTTCAGCCTCATTTAAGTTCAATCCAGGCCATGTTGGGGCAAATTTGACCATTAATCAAAGAGAATGGGACATTATGTGCGATTACAGTTTGGCACCCTTCTCCCTCACCTTAACTGCCATGACCCCAATCACTGGCTATGAGACTATATTCTTTGTTGTCTCAGGAGGTGTACAGGACCAAGTGTTCACTTCACAGTCAGAACTCAGATGGTCGGAAAGTCAGTCAGTGCAGATGAATATTAAAGCAGAAATGTGGAAGCTGGAAGTAAAAATAAAAACTCCTTGGGCTCCTATGAGAGAGTTTTTGCTCCATACTTCCTTGTCTACTGAAAGTGAGCAACTCCTGTATTCATTTAATCTAAAATGGGATATAAGACAAGTAGATGCCAAATTAATTTATTCACCTCGTCAATTTGAGTTTATAGGACGATATAGTGAGCATGAAATAGACATTGGAGTGCTGAAAGCTGGATATGGCCTTAATGGAAATGATATAGAAGCCGAAATGGAAATTAGAACTCCGTTTAAATCCCTAACTTATATAGAAGCACTATTCAATATAGGGTCACGTGAAAACGAGTTCTTGGTGGCAGTCAATACCAACAATAACACCAATATTATAGAAGGACTGTTCTCTGAGAGTGGAGGTAAGTTCCGAGTGTATCTTCCTGTCTTACATGGCTTTATATGGACCCTTGAAGCCAAGAACATGTGGCTCGAATTAGACACTCAGACGGCTTTCACTCACTCAATGCTTCAAGCTCCTATAAACATGTCGCTCATCTACCATGTGCAGCCTGAGGAAAAAGAAGTGGTTCTATCAATTCAGAGCAGATCTCCCGATTTATGGATGGAGTCCTTGAATTGTAGTATAACTATTGTCTATAGCAATCAGTTGGAATTTTCTGACATCTCAATAGTTTTGTCCACCAAAGTGAAAAATGAAGATCCGACCAGACACGAATGTACAATAACAATTAATATAGTTGATGAGAAAATTAACCTAGCCTCGGAGATAAAAAGTGACTACTTAGACTTACCCTATGACGTATCAGTTAGTATTCCAATATTCAACTTTTTCAATGAGGAAGGAACTCTAGAAACTTCGATAAGCAAAGGACAACAGCAGCTTTATAAACTATCCTACGAGACCAAAATCCAGAATGAATACTCATCTCATAGGATGTTGACAATCATCTCGCCTGGGTGGACTTGCATTGCCAAGGCTGATCTTGAGGAAACTTCACTAGACCTCTCCATTTCTTATCCGGATGCAGGAACCAGTCATAACCTAAAATTGGAATGGTCCGATGATTTCAATTTGGAGCAGTTCACAACAGGGATTGAAATTACCTCACCATATATTCAGGAAATTATAAAATTCAACATAAGCTTCAGAGTTCAAGCACAATTTTCTTTTGCCCTGGATTCACAAGCATCATATGGCTCCAAAACAATTGATATAAAGAGTACCGTCCAGTACAATAGAAGAATGAAACAGGCGAAGGTTGGTGTGCAGACAACTTCTGGCTGGCTAGGTGACCACTCCTTTGAAGCAACTGCCCAGTGGCTGAGAAATATCAAGGTGAATGTGAAACTTGATAGCCCAGGGAAGAATCATAGTCTCATTCTTAATATCAATACTTCTGAGTACACTGCTGAGCTGAATTGCGTTTCTCCGTGGCTCCCCTATGAAAATCTTGTTCTGAAGGGAAAGATCAATGATGATTTTGATCTTACAAACATCGATTTTGAAAGTGAGCTTTCTGGGGCTTCAAATAGTGACAGTCTCCATGCTAAATTAACACTTAAGATTGAAAGTTCCATGGCTATAGTATCCAGCTTGATTGTCCAAAAGAACTCTAATGAACTCTTGAATATATCGATATCTTTGATACCAATGGATAACAAGTTTACAGCTAACATCAAGGTTTCTGGTAGTATTACTGATTGGTGGAGGCTTTCAGTTGAATGGGAAAATAATGAGGAAGCACGATCATTAGAATGTAAGTTTGTAAATAAGTACTATTCGAGATATGAACTCTCAATTCATAATTCAAAGTTTTGGAGAACGATGCAAAAGTTTGAAATAACATCTCCTTATTATGACTGCGAATTTAAATTTAAGGCTGATGAAACTTATGGTTATTTAACGCTTAATTCAATATATGACTACTCAGCTTTTGAAATAACATTTAAATATAATTTGGAATCGCGATGGGGCTATATTATAGACTTTGATTTGAATACTTCTCTAGACGTCATTCAGTCTTTTACCATAAATCTGCTCCTACCCAAACCCTTCGAGAACACTGATATCTTAACAACACACCAGTTGATTGATATCTACTACCGAGGGACTGAAGACCAGGAAACAAAGCTGAAAGTGGTTTGTAAAGCTGATGCTGTAATGGGCTGGAGCATATTTGCCTCTTTAACCACCCCGATGGAGGGCTACGACAAATTTGAGATTCTTACTCCGCAGTTCACTCGAGGTTCTAACATCTTCAGTACTTATATAGCATACCCAAGAGGCGGAAAAGTCGGTATTATATTAAGAAGCATAGATTTAAAAGCCAACACAGAAATGCATTTCAGCATCTATTTACCTTCAGAGGAATACAAAGTAATATCTCTCGTATTTGATGATCTTTATGAAACTCCAGGAACAAAAATAAGCATTATCGAAGTTCGAGTTGGCAAGCTTGGGACTACATTATCTTATAGATATAGCAGAGAAGGCAGGTTGTCAGTTTCAGAGTTTGTAATCAAGCTTAATCAATATGGTGTAACATTCACTATCAAAAGGAATCGACCAAGAAGAAGTCATTATCGAGGAAAATTTCACATTAAATTCGATTCTATAGTTCTATACCCTGGTACATCAGAATATTCCCTGGACTATGAGTATCACCCTCGTAAAAGATACTACGCGGAGGTTAAAGCATTAAATGAACGACTGATAAAGGCTGAATGGAAATGGGAAAATGGTAATGAAATTGACTTCCACACTCCTGTTATTTATCCTATATACATTGAAGGGAAACTCAGTGACACTGAACTAAGCTCGGCCTACAGTCTAGAAGTGGGGCTACCAAAGACGCCAACGGATAGAACCTTAGAGTTAGTGTATCATGCCTCTATGAACCACACTCTTCTTGATGCTGGCCACTTCTTCTCCTTAGCGGGAATGGCGACAGTAAATCACCAAGTACGTTTTGAAACTTTGCACTACTGGAGCTCGTCATGCTTTAGACAAGACATGGATTTAAGGGTAAACAAGCAAAAAGTTGGTTTCAAAAGCTTATTGCAGGAGATCCCAGGGTGGCTAAGCACTCAGTACGATGCTGATCTGCAATTAAAAATTCCTCTCCCCTATCAAATGGTTCGTCTCAATGCTAGTGCTGTGACTGGTAGGAGGGAATTTGATGCTGTGTCTAGTTTCACCTGGCATGGTGAGGAGCCCTTACATCAACCGACTATGCTAAATGTTAAATATATTGATGGTTCTACGTTTGGTAATGAAGAGTACTCTATGAAAGCAAAATTCAAACACTCAGAAATCAAGGATATTATACTGCAAGGAAACCTTACTCGACCTTTGAATTCAGCACTACGTGGCGTAGCTGAACTTATAGATGAAAATTCTCCAGAATTGAAGGTGATAATGTTCCTACATGTTCCAGAAGTGACAATTAATGGCAGCCAACTTATTTCCATCAATATCTCTCAGCCATATTCAGGATTTAATGTGATACTGGACAGCAAAATAAATAAAATGGATATGAAGATGAACGACACTATGCCAGAGAGGAAGTACATGACAGTCGATCAAAATATCAAGTACTGGAGTTTGAGCCAAGAGACCTGGCGGGAATTGAACATAACTACTGGCTTTGGTGTGACAAGCAAAGGGTATGACTTCACAGCTAGTGTGGACACTCCTAATAACGAATGGGGTTATACATGGGAGGGCAAAATCCATAACTGTTCAAGCTTAGCTTCTATTGACATTAAGGGCACCATTAAGGAGCAGGGCAAATTCTGGAAGATTGGTACCAAAATAATCAAGCTTGTGCCAGAGATGCAAGTGATTGTAAAGACCGGAAAGGGAGACAAGGATGCGTACGAGGCTGGACGTCTTAGGGTGGGCCTACACAACCCAGTGGCAGCAGGGTTCCTCTTAGAGCACAAGAGGTTTGGGCGGTGGAGACAAGATGGCGCCCTAGGCCTCAGACTCACAGCCCCAGACATCATACAAGTAGTTGTGGAGATGGATCCCACTATAAACGTCACACACAGAAACTTCTTAGAGCAAATTACATCACCTATCGATAAGATTATCCATTTATGGTTGCAAGACTCTGCATCAACCTCCGACACCATCAAACAGTGGATCTCGACAGAAGTTCACACAGCTCTTAGTCTGCTGGTGAACATGGAATCTCTGCAGAGTGTTTGGCAGATCGAAAGAAGCAAATACAACAATTTTGTCAGGAAGATCACCCGAGGATACCAGCTCTTTATGGATGACGTCTCGGAGAAATATATTGAACCAATGCAGCCCATGCTTCTGGCTGCACAACGCATCACCAGTGATGTGTAAGTATTAACCCTGTCAATCAGATGACGCAAGTTTCATTCTAATTATAGCTACTTCCAGATAGTTGTATTCATTAGGCGCGCTCACAGAAGACACATGTTCGACATTGTTTGCCTGATTCGATTTATTGATGGCTAGATATTAGCCGTAGTGATGATCTAAAATAATTCCAGGTCCCATCATTGTCATTCAGAATCCTTACTGTTTCTATTTGTGGAGTTGGATGGGCTAGATGAGCAAATGTAGGCTTTTGACGAGGTTCGATAAACACTTGTGCCTCATTCCAAGCCATTTATTATGTGACTTGTATACGATGTCCGCATGTGTGAGCGCACCTATTAGGAATACATTTGTGGAAGCCAATATTAAGGGGCTAGTGCTTGTTTTTGGGGTCTATATTTTTATTTATTTACTATATTTTTTAGTTTCCTCGCTAGACATCCATCAAACTTTAAACAAACCCCTAGAACCCCTTTCAAGATATATTTGTACATTTTTTGGTAGAAAAATGTCTCGGCCGAAGGCCGATTCCTTCTAAAATTACAGGCTCTTTTCCGCTCGCCAGGAAAAAAATCGACACCTAAATGGCACGAAAGGTCTTAATAATTATTGACAAAGAAATGGGTCGAAAGGTCTCAAAATTGCCAAATTAATGGAACGAACGTCTTAAAATTTCAAAACTGATATGCTAAACATGAGAGAGAAGGGGGTCCAGAAAAAGCGACTACCTCCCCCTTAAAGAGGTGTGTGCTGAGCTCCATCAACTCTTCCTAACTTGGAATAAAATCGACAAAGGTGTGTTATGGGAATGGCTGTTTTTGAGTGAATAGAGGCTACGTTATAAAAATGGGGTGTTCAAATATAGTACAAATAATAGACAGAATGAGTGTTTCAATCTCTTAAGTGTTATAATTTTAGTAGATATACCGACTACTACTACTACTACTACTACTGCTACTATTATCATTTCTATTTCTACTACTACTACTACTACTACTACTACTACTACTACTACTACTACTACTATTACTACTGCTAATATAATTTCTATTTCTTCTACTACTACTACTACTACTACTACTACTACTACTACTACTACTACAACAACATGTATTAACAAACAGTAACGACTTCTTTTACTCCTTCCAGAAACCATCAAATACAAGAGGAGCTGCAGAGTATTGTAGAGGCTATAGCCTTTCACAGACGTTCTCTAGAAGACTCTCTGTATCAAGTGGTGGAGGAGATTTGCAGTTCCGTCAACGAAATAATTGAGGCGGTGGAGATATGGTTTGATCGGTAAGTGTGTGTGTGATAATAATAATAATAATAATTATAATAATAATAATGTGTGTCAGTGTGTGTGTGTGTTTGTGTGTGTGTGTGTGTGTGTGTGTGTGTGTGTGTGTGCTGGAGTGTATTCAGCATTCTGATGAAGGACTACGAGATATGGCTTGTTTAGTGTGTGTGTGTGTGTGTGTGTGTGTGTGTACTTACTCTAGTTGTACTTACTCTAGTTGTATTGCGGGAGTGAGCATGCTCGTTATTTCCCGCCTCCTATATGTGTAGGTGTTATATGTATCGTTGGAATGGCTGTGGATGTGTGTGTAGTCTGTATTTTAGCCAATTGGCGACATCGGAAACGAAGGCTTAGGGTGGATCTGTATGGTACCATTCTCACTATAGACGGTACCGTCTCGCCCGAAGGCTTAGGTAGCCATCAGCTTAGGTGAACCATATGATACCCATCTCGCCTTGTACCATTTTTGCCAACCCCAGATGGGACGTCACAACGTCGTCCACTTATTCCAGGTACCTATTTACAGCTAGGTGAACTGAGGCTAACACATGAAAGGAGACAAGCACAATTTGTCTCCGCCCGGCCGGGGATTGAACCCCCGACCCCTCGTGTGTGAGACGAGAGCTCTACCTACTAGGCTACGGGCTGTGTGCATGTGTGTTACTCAGTTAATTGTTCGTCAAGGGGAATCCACGCAATGCGAGCTAAGCTCATTATTATCGCGCCTCCTTAACTGGGAATGTATTGCATGAAATGCATGTTAAGTGTTTTATGTACTGTTGGAATGGCTGTGGATGTGTGTGTAGTCTGTATTTTAGCCAATTGGCGAAATCGGAAACGAAGGCTTAGGGTGGATCTGTATGGTACCATTCTCACTATAGACGGTACCGTCTCGCCCGAAGGCTTAGGTAGCCATCAGCTTAGGTGAACCATATGATACCCATCTCGCCTTGTACCATTTTTGCCAACCCCAGATGGGACGTCACAACGTCGTCCACTTATTCCAGGTACCTATTTACAGCTAGGTGAACTGAGGCTAACACATGAAAGGAGACAAGCCCAATTTGTCTCCGCCCGGCCGGGGATTGAACCCCCGACCCCTCGTGTGTGAGACGAGAGCTCTACCTACTGGGTATCATATGGTGTGTTACTCAGTTACTCAGTTACTTGTTCGTCAAGGGGAATCCACGCAATGCGAGCTAAGCTCATTATTATCGCGCCTCCTTAACTGGGAATGTATTGCGTGAAATGCATGTTAAGTGTTTTATGTACTGTTGGAATGGCTGTGGATGTGTGTGTAGTCTGTATTTAGCCAATTGGCGACATCGGAAACGAAGGCTTAGGGTGGATCTGTATGGTACCTTTCTCACTATAGACGGTACCGTCTCGCCCGAAGGCTTAGGTAGCCATCAGCTTAGGTGAACCATATGATACCCATCTCGCCTTGTACCATTTTTGCCAACTCCAGATGGGACGTCACAACGTCGTCCACTTATTCCAGGTACCTATTTACAGCTAGGTGAACTGAGGCTAACACGTGAAAGGAGACAAGCCCAATTTGTCTCCGCCCGGCCGGGGATTGAACCCCCGACCCCTCGTGTGTGAGACGAGAGCTCTACCTACTAGGCTACGGGCTGTGTGTGTGTGTGTGTGTGTGTGTGTGTGACGGAATCAACTCAACAATTTGATAAAGGACTAGGAAATATAGCTTGATCAGTGTGTGTGTGTGTGTGTGTGTGTGTGTGTGTTGTGGAACCTGCTACAAGAGTCATGCATGGCTTAATCCTAAAATATCGTACTGACCATAAGATCTTTCATTTTTAGTAATTGTATAACTTATTAACTTGAATAACTCACTAAATATCACTCGTAAGTAGTGGGATATAATGTCCTGCGTTCCTTTTTAACCCCCTCAGCACCATGACGCTTCTTTGCCTTTTATAGTGGCTAAATTTAGACGATTATATGCAGTTTAAGAAGGACCTGTGACCTGTGTTATTCAGAGCGTTTATCGAGATCGTATTTACCCCTATGAGTCCTAGAGGTAGATTATAAGCTAAAGAAAGTCGTCTAATGGTAACCAGATTATAATACAAATTACGTCATGGTGGTGAAGGGGTTAATAGGGAAGGGGAGAGTAACCGGCTATCCAAATGATCTATTTGTTTGTTTTGTTCTGGCTACCATTAAGCGATGTTATGCAATATTCTGTGTGTATTATGGCATACTACAATGACGTTGTATGAATTAACCCCTCCAGCACGATGACGCCATTATACCTTTGATTCCGGCTTAAATTACACAGTCTTATGCAGTTAAAGAATGACCTATTTTATTCAGAGGGTTAATTATGATCGTATTTACCCCTTTGAGTTATAGAGGCACAGTCGTCGGAATAAGTTCTTTACCGCCCCATCATTTTTATTATGCAAATATAACTTGTATGATCAAATTTCGAATAAACTTTCCTTTGCACATTTTTACAAACTGTTGAGTGCATTACTTGTTCACTTCTATTTCTAAACTGTTCCGAGCAATATGTAATACTTGCATAATGATAATCACAGGTTGGTAAAGAACTTATCCCGACGACTGTACATTACAAGCTATAGACAATCGTGTGATGTCAACCAGCATACAATACAAATGACGTCATCGTGCTGAAGGGGTTAAAAGCAAAGTTGTCCGTAAACTACTGATGGTGTCCGTCTCCCCAGCGCGAGTGCCCAGGTGTCGGTGGAGTGGCAGAAAGCGACGTATGAGGCCGCTCGGACGATCAACGGTGTACTGAGTGTTCCCCGGCGGTGGCTGGGGGTATACTATCACAGGTGGTCCAGGGTCATCTACGCCAGGATGCACAGGTAACACGGGGAGGAGGTAGAGGTTGATGAGATTGTAGGCACCAATCGAGCAGTAGGCATATGATAAGGAGTTGCTGGAACTCCTGTTAAATTTGCCTGGCTTTCCTCACTGTTTCTATTTGTGAATTACCTACATACAGAGTAATCCAGCTTACTCTCGCAAACATTTCCCCTTTTTATTAATTTCACTGGACTTAATGAGCACACCACACTTCTTTCCAACACAACTAAATTACTTCTAATGTAGTCTACCTTGATTTGGCTCTCCATCTAATCACTCTTTCAACATTGGGGGGACACATATTACAGGCAGCTTTGCCGTTTGTCTCCTTCCTTCCCAAAGGAAAGAACAAAAAGAGTACTATGTAGGTAGGTAGATAGATAGCTGGATGGAAAAGTAGATAGAAAGATGGATAGATAGGAAGATAGATAGATAGATGGATGTAAAGGTAGATAGATAGATGGATGGCTAGTTAGATAGATAGATGGGTGAAAAGGTAGATAGAAAGATGGATAGATAGATAGATAGATAGATGGATGGATGTAAAGGTAGATAGATATATGGATGGCTAGTTAGATAGATGGATGCAAAGGTAGATAGAAAGATAGGTAGATAGATAGATGGATGAAAAGGTAGATAGAAGGATGGATAGATAGATAGATAGATAGATAGATAGATGGATGGAAAGGTACATAGATGGATGGATGGCTAGTTAGATAGATAGATAGATAGATGGAAAGGTAGATAAATAGATAGATAGATTGAGAGACAGACATACAGATAGATAGATAGACAAATAGCTAGATAACGTGATAGCTATAGATAACTAGGTAGAGCTAATAGGTAGATGGATTAATAGGCTCGGGGTATACTGTATCAGGGTGGATCTACTTCAAGTAACACGGAGAGGAGAGAGGGTGAGGAACAGATTGAATAGTAGGTAGATAAAATTAGATAGATAGATGGATAAAGAGTTAGATAGATGGATGGATGGATAGATAGATAGACGGATAGCTATATAGATGGATGAAGAGGTACATAGATGGACGGATAGGTAGATAGAAGGATGAAGAGTTAGATAGATGGGTGGATATAGAAAGAGAGATGGACGGATGGATAGACAGATAGACACCTAGATTTAATGGTAAATACAGTAGATATAATTATATACAGATAAGGTAGGTTGATAACTAGATACTGTAAAGAAGACATATATAGCATTATAAACAGATAGGAAGACAGATAGACTGTAGATAGATAGATAGATAGAAGGGAGATGACTGTATACTCTCTCTCTCTCTCTCTCTCTATATATATATATATATATATATATATTCCATATTGAATATCTAATTAATGAAACATACATTAAATTAAAACATTAATTAAAAAATGTGTTCCAATTAATACTGTAGCAACATGCACCAGTTTTGTTACAGGCGTCGTATTATGCACGTATAATTATTACACGTTGTTAACAATTAGGGGTATGAAATGGGAATATAAAGAGTCCATAGTAATCTACTCATGTATTGGTATATTGGTAGTAACATACTCATCTTATACCAATTAGAAAGGTAAATCAGTAATAAGCCCATCTCACACCAATTGCCGACGTGTGAGTTTCAGTCTATAAGGAAGTTGGAGCTGTAGACAATGATATTTAACCATGTACAGCTAAAATACGGTCGTAGTAAATTTATAAATGCATAAAATCCAATTCAACATACCATTTATCTATCAGAAACCTACATTATTATTGCATTTCTGTTTAATATCGATGTTCACGGCATTTTTATACCTATGGCCTTTTAGAGTGTAACATCACAGTATATACTAAAATGTATTGATTATAAGGAGGCCTGAAAAACCTATGTACCTCAAATAGCTGTACATTCCCAAACCTATTCCCTGACTGACTCTTCCCAAATGGTAGAAATATTAAGTCGATTACTATAGTCGTCTTTTAGCTATTGAGGTTAAGGGGGGTCACCGGCTTTTTTTTTTAATCTTTATCTCCTTTTCTCTTTTTCCCTGGCTTGTATCCATTCGGCCCCATTCAACCAACTGTTTTAAGACAGTTATCCCCATCCAGGTGTCGATTTTTTCCTGGCGAGCGATAGCGAGCCAGCATTGTTTGGAGAAATCCGGTTTCGCCGGAGACATTTTTCTATCGAAAAATGTCCAAATTTAGCTTGCTGTCAAAACAAAAATATATATATGCTGGCTCGCTACCGCTCGCCAGGAAAATATTGACACCTGGATGGGGGTAAACGTCTTAAAACAGTAGGCTGAATGGGGCCGAATGGATACAAGCCAAAGAGAGAGGGAGAGAAAGATAAAAAAAGCGAGGTGGGCTCCCTTATTGGTCAAGCTTTCTGTCTTAATTATAATGAATGGACTATACTTCCCCTGACAGATATGGGGAGAACCTGGCGGGGGTGTTGGAGGGGCGCTGTTGGAGGGAGCTCAACGCCGCCTACGCCCAACTGAAGGAAGGGCTGACGGAGGTGAGAGAGAGAGAGAGAGAGATTTACATAGATACACTGGCCACACAGACCTTACGATCCAAACGAGGTGGTCACACAGATTTACATAGATACACTGGCCACACAGACCTTACGATCCAACACACGAGGTGGTCAGGACTTAATTCTAGTAGAGACGGCATATCCGATAGAAAAGGAAAGATGAAGGAAAGAATAGAAAAGAAGAAGATAAATTGACATATATTTACATAGGTACACTGGCCACACAGACCATACGAGCCAAACGAGGTGGTCAGGACTTAATTCTAGTAGAGATGGCATATCCGATAGAAAAGGAAAGTTGAAGGAAAGGATAGAAAAGAAGAAGAAGAAGAAGAAGAAGAAGAAGAGAGAGAGAGAGAGAGAGAGAGAGAGAGAGAGAGAGAGAGAGAGAGAGAGAGAGAGAGAGAGAGAGAGAGAGAGAGAGAGAGAGAGAGAGAGAGAGAGAGAGAGAGAGAGAGAGAGAGAGAGAGAAGTTATTCTTGCCTTGTTAATTCACACCACTAACTTAACTTTGTATAATCTAGCCTTCTTTAGTCTAACCATATTTAAGTTTTTTTACCCAGTTAGAAACTAACAAAACTATCCTAATAAAAAATCAACTTAGATCAGTTAGTATACATTAAATATAACCTTGGCAACTATAATATTTGGTAAAATATATAACTATATCTATTCTAACCTAAGCTACTCTAACTTAGCCTAACTTATCATAATATAGCTGAAAATAAACACTAATGGCTAACTTATTCTAGCTTCACATACACTAACCTAATTTGAC
This sequence comes from Paralithodes platypus, assembly GCA_032716605.1. NCBI lineage: Eukaryota > Metazoa > Arthropoda > Malacostraca > Decapoda > Lithodidae > Paralithodes > Paralithodes platypus. The sequence goes on along the minus strand of CM064513.1, from coordinate 50,836,450 downwards.
CCCTATGAACCCCTCGAAGTTTATGACGCGATTTGACAGTTTATTCTAGCTATTATTAGACGATTTTATACAACTTAGGAAGGATCTGTGGGGATTAAAAAAGTATAGCTTATCTCAATAAACCCTCTGACTTCTTGATACCCTTCCTAATCTGAATGAAAACGTCTACTGATAGCCAGAGCCATCACAATCCTCCCGGTGTTAAGCTGGTTTTATGTAAAGTAGCCAACTTTATCTCAAGTAACCTAATCCCCAATGGCTTAACCTCAGCTAATATGATATACCTCGATATGAAGAAATGAAGCTTAGATATTGCGGATACCAATGATTGATCAAAATATACTTGGTGCTCAGACATCACTTATTAGCGCGACTGTACCGATGACCTGTATAGACCAGCAGAATATGACCTAGGGTAGAGAGGAGATTATTACGGGCACTTTATTTACCCTTTTCATGCCCATAATTGTTGACAGTGCACCGTTCACCTTTGTACCCTCAGAACATTACCGAGGCTTGGACAGTGCTGAACCAATTCCTGCAGCTTGATCGATACAGCACCATCTTCGCCCACGCAGCACACAGCATCCAGCACATTGCCAGGGAAGCAGCTGAGATATTCCAAGGTAGATTGTGTTCTTTTATTTCATATTTTATTTTATTAAGCGTTGTTTCCACATAGCGATTTTGATTAGTTCTTTTGCGTTTATCTGGTGTCGTCCCAGTTTTGGTTTGTTTATTTTGCAAGTTTTACATTATAATTGCATTTATTTATCTATATTATTTACTTATTCATTCTTGTATCTGTGTATGTATTTATTTACCTATCTGTAAATTTATTCATTACCTCCGCCAACGAAGTTGAACGGAGGTTATATTATTGCCTCAGTTTGTCTGTTAACAAGATATTTCAAACAGTTAAGGGGGGATGGGCCGGTTTTCTGCACCACTTTCTCCCTCATGTTTAGCCCCATTAGTTTTCAGATGTTAAGATTATTGCCCCATTAGTTAGTCGATTTTAAGACCTTTCGCCCCATTTTTCGTCAATATTTAGACCTTTCGTGCTATTTAGGTGTCGATTTTTTCACTGGCGAACGATAGTGAGCCTGTAATGTTGGAAGAACCGGCCTTCGGCCGGTAAATTTTTCTACCGAAAAATTTACAAATTAATCTAGAAGGGGGATCTAATGGATGTTTTTTTTTTTATTTGATGGAGGTCTAGGGAGGAAACTATAAAATAACGAATACATGCACAAATCGCCCAAAAAATTAACCATCTCCCCTTAAGTACCGATTTTCACGAAGTTGGTGGGCAGATAGGATGTGCACCAAGGAAAAAGTGATTCAATATAGGAGGCGATTGGTAGAGTGCATACCTCCGCCAGCATAGATGGCTCGAAGCTATTAAGGGGGGATGGTACACTTTTTGGGCGATTTTTGCATGTATTCATTATTTTGTTAGTTTCCTCCCTAGACCTCCATCAAACTTAAAAAAAAAAAATAATATCCATTAGATCCCCCTTCTAGATTAATTTTTACATTTTTCGGTAGAAAGATGTCCCGGCCGAAGGCCGATTCTTCCAACATTACAGGCTCACTATCGTTCGCCAGGGAAAAAATCGACACCTAAATAGAACGAAAGGTCTAAATGCTGACGAAGAAATGGTGCGAAAGGTCTTAAAATCGACTAACTAATGAGGCAATCATCTTAACATCTGAAAACTAATGGGGCTAAACATGAGGGAGAAAAGTGTCCAGAAAACCGGCCCATCCCCCCTTAACCGATACTCACGACATTTAATGGGCAAAGAGGATATGCACCAAGGAAGAAGTTATTCTGTTTAGGAGGCAATCAGTAGAGCGCACGCCTCCGTCAGTGTAGGCGGCGGTACGCGCTATAGTTTACTTATTTATTAGGTTATTGTGTGTGTATATATATATATATATATATATATATATATATATATATATATATATATATATATATATATATATATATATATATATATATATATACCGGTATATATATATATATTTTTTTTTTATTAATTCATCTATCTGTATATTTGTCATTTATCTTCTTGACATATGGTGAATATGAACATATTCCTATATTTTATGTATTAAAGGATACTTATTACTATTGAATTAAATGTTTATTATGCAATATGTAACTATGGTAACTTAATGGTTTTATAGCAAATTAATCTTGTAAATAAATAATTATATTTTTGCTTAATTAAATAATTTAATGGAAAGGATACAAATTCATGTTGTCAGCTGTACTTTAATTGTTTATTTATATATTGAGTTACTTATATATTTGTTCATTTATTTGCTTATTGGTTAAACGAGTATGTTGTCATTTTTTATTGCGTGTATTTGTAATTTTTGTTGTTGCGTGCGTTTGTATTTTATTATTTATTGCGTTTTTTGTATTTTATTTTATTTTATGTGTACTTAATCTTCTATAATTTTATTTGGGCCCTCATTTAATGATTGTATTAAGTTAGGATGGACCTGTGGGAATCAAATCATTAATCAACATAATTGATATATTATTTGTCTATGTATATGAAAGAGACAAAAGGCAAAGCTACCTGTAGCCCCAAAGATGAAAGAATGAGAGACAAATTCTAGATACGTTATAGTCATAATGTCTGGACACACGGAGCTTGAAGTAGTTTAAGTCATAGGATGAGAGAAAGACAGATTGAGGGAGAGAGTTCCAGAGCTTACTTGTTGAGTAGAAGAAAGACTGGGATTTTTTTTTTCTCGGCTTAAGGAGTTGGACAAAATAGGGGTGGGAATGTGTTGAAAGGTGGGTGCCGTAAGGAAGGAGGTATACACTGAGAAATCTCTGAATATCATTGAGAGAGAGAGAGATGCAACACCGCGGCGTGTAGAGAGAGAGAGAATGTAGGGAAATAGTAAGAGGAGGTGGATTAAAGAGTCAAAATACTTTTGACTCAACCCTTTTGAGACGTGCAGTATGGGTGGAAGCTCCCCACATGCGAACAATACTTGATACATGGGTGCACTGTACCCTAGTACAGAGCAAGGATCTGTGCGGGGGTCGCGAACCCATGGAGACGGTTGAGCACACCTTACTTCTGGGAAACTGTCTTTGCAAGTGTGGTAATGAGATCTTTCCATGGAAGGTCAGATGAAAATGAAACACGAAGAATACTGAGAGAAGATGAAGGATTGATTTGTGTATTGTTGAAGAGTAAATGATAGTCATATGGAAGATTGTGATGGGTAGATATATGGAGAAATTGTGTTTCAGAAGCATTGAAAGTAACAAGATTCTCTCTGCCCCAATCGGAAGTAGTTGATAGACCAGAAGATAGGCGCGTTGTGGCCTAATTATGTGAGTTTTGGAGTAATTACGTAGAGGGTTGTTGTGGAAAACTAGTTATAGTTAGGTAGAGTCATCAGCAAACAGTATGAGTGGATATGACTAGAGGTACAGTTGAGAAGATCATTAATTAATATTAGAAAGAGAACTGGAGATAGAACAGAACCCTGAGGAACACCGGAATTGATAGGTTGAGGATGTGTGCAATGGCTGTCCACAACCGCATCAATGGAACAGCCAGAAATGAAATATGAGATAAAGGCACAGATTGAGGGATATAAACCGAAGGAAGGTAATTTGGAGGTGAGAGATTTGTGCCAGACTCTATTGAAGGTCTTCGATATGTCTAGCCCAATAGAAAAGGTCCCACTGAAGTCCCGAAAGGAGGATGGCCAAGAGTTAGTAAAATAGGAAAGAAGAATACCAGTAAAGTGGCCCCTAAGCAATCCATACTGGTGATGTGAAAGTAGATTGGATAAATGTTGGATAGATGTGTTTAACCCGTTCGGTAATCGATAGCACTTTCCTTATTTTTATGCTAACTACACCAGTGAGTTGTAGAGGCAGCTTCCAGTAAATGGAGATAGAACTTAAGCAATGGTGCTCCAATTACGGGGAGCTGCCTCTACACCTCACTGGTAGGGGGTTGGAGTGTAATAACATATGCTGTGTCGTCAGTACGTCTGATGTGCTATGCAAATTTGCCTGTTGCTCACTTCATCATGGGTTCAATCCCAAGTGGAATGTGTGGGATTGATTAGCTCCTTAATTGTCCATTAGATGGTATGGAGGACCTACAAGAGGAAATAGAGGAGTCCACCTTCTATCAGTCTCTACCTCAATTCTACCAACAACTACAGAATTCCACCGACAACTTCTCCCTCCCTGCAGTTATCGACAAGGTTAGTAGCAGTTACACGAGCACTTTTAACGGCGGACTTTGTATCAGGTTCTGGAATTCACTACATCATGCTATATTGGAGCACTTGCATTATTTATTCTTGTGTTTGATATGAGGGAGCATTAATCTGAGCATCACAATGTAGCTAAAACACAAAAAATAAGTCTAATGATAACCAGAACAAATGTGAAATAGCCTTATAGATACCGAAATTGTTAATATGCTCACCTTCCTTTCCAGCATACCTTGATACAGTTATCTATTATAATATGGCATACATTAAACGATTTTAATACGCTTCGGAAGTATTTGTGGGAGTCAGAGGGCTAATTGCGATCTAATTTAGCCTTTTGAATTCCTAGACATTCTTTCGAAGCTGTGTAAAATTGGCTGGTCTTTCAGCAACGGACGGCCTGTTACTGAAGGAGTTAACTCCCTCAGTAGGCGAGGACGCAATTCTTCATATAAATTTGGCTATCATTAGACAATTATATTCGGATTTGGATATATGGAAGTCAGAGGGTGAATTAAGACAGTCCTAAACCTTTTGATTCTCCAAGGTCCTTCCCACGCTGTATAAAAATGGCTAATAATAGCCAACATAAAAGGAAGAAGGCGTCATTATACTGAAGGAGGTAAGGGAGCCCACCTCCCTTTTTTCTCTTTCTCTCCCTATCTCTTTGGCTTGTATCCATGTGGCCCCATTCAGCCTACTGTTTTAAGACGTTTACCCCCATCCAGGTGTCAATATTTTCCTGGCGAGCGGTAGCGAGCCAGCATATATATATATATATTTTTTTGACAGCAAGCTAAATTTGTAAATTTTTCGATAGAAAAATGTCTTCGGCGAAGCCGGATTTCTCCATACAATGCTGGCTCGCTATCGCTCGCCAGGAAGAAATCGACACCTGGATGGGGATAAACGTCTTAAAACAGTTGGCTGAATGGGGCCGGATGGATACAAGCCAGGGAAAGAGAGAAAAGGAGAGAAAAATAAGAAAAGCCGGTGACGCCCCTTAACACCATACCCACCTTCTTCTGCAGGTATCGATGAGTCCCAATGATCTGGTGTCCCTACTGGAGCGGGTGGTGGCCCTAGGACGGGAACCACTCAGGGCACTCAGGCAGGTTGGGGGCAGTGTGTCGGTAGACTACTTCAATGCTGTCTACGGCAATGTGTACGATCTGGTGAGTACTATGCAGATTTTTGGTATATATATATATATATATATATATATATATATATATATATATATATATATATATATATATATACACACTGACCACACGGACCTTACAATCAAAGCGAGCAAATCAGGACTTACCTACTGTAGAGATAGCAGACATCCAAATAAACGAGAGAGAGAAAGAGTACACATTTTAAGCATATTTCTGTAATATGAACACATTTGATACATTTCCGCTAATTTCGCGTTCAATATACTGTATATGCTATTCAAAATTTGCATCATTTATGTATTCATAAGAAATCTGAAAACCTGTTCGAATGATTACGCAAAACGATTATTAATTTATTACACATATATTTTGTATACCAGTCATGCTACAGCCTATGTGGTCTACTGTATCACACACAATATATGCATTGAATATCTGACCAAAGCACCAGATCTCTATATCAACGGCTATCTATCTATCTATCTATCTATCTATCTATCTATCTATCTATCTATCTATCTATCTATTTACCCAGGCCCAATCCCTACTTTTCCTACTTCTTTTTCCCTCTTTTTCCTTGTTTTGGGGGATGGCCGACTCGAGACAGAGCAAGAACAGGTAAAACACAAAACACAGCATAAAACAACGAACCTACACACAGACAAAACACAAATTCAACAGCCACACACTGTAAAGATTGTGCCTTCAAATGTAGCAAATATAGTACCCACACATTGGTAATAGTCGGCTTATCAGTTCAACTAGTGCATGAAAGCGACTGCAACACTTATTTTACGTATAATATGTGTTGCTTCATACAATTTTGACAGTTTTTTGTTTTGTATTTAATTTGATTTATGTATTAATTTATTTTATTGTATGCATATATTTATTACAATTAGCTTATCTTTATGTTTATGTATTTGTTTATTTATTTATTAACTTATTTATTTATTTATTAACTTATTTATTTATTTATTAACTTATGTATTTATTTATTTATCAACTTATTTATTTATTTATCAATTAACTTATTTATTTATGTATTTATTAACTTATGTATTTATTAACTTATGTATTTATTAACTTATGTATTTATTAACTTATGTATTTATTAACTTATTTATATATTTATGTATTAACTTATTTATGTATTTATCAACTTATTTATTTATTTATTTATTAACTTACTTATTTATTAACTTATTTATTTGTTTATTATTTCTCCAGATTGTTATGCAGATGAGGGAGTGGCAAGTCAAGGGGCAAGAGGACCTGGATACTGTTGACCGTCTATACTTGGCTGCTACTGAGGCCGTCGGCAACTCCATGGGCTTCAGTCAAAATATGTTCCAAGAGTGAGTTAACACTATCTCACCCGACGTCTTGTGGGTATTATGATACTGTGTATACGTAGTGCTGAGGAATTTGCTTGCTTTTACCATTTTCGAGCAATATATTGTGGTTTGTCCTCTAGGCTAACAAATACGCCATCCTAGACTTTCTTCAAACTAAAAACAAATGCCCACCCAGACCCCCTTCAAGCCTAGGTTGTACATTTTCGATAGAAAATGTTTCGGCCGAAGGCCGATTTCTTCTAAGTTACGGGCTCACTATTCATCGCCCAGAAAGAAAAAAAATCGACATCTGAATGCGGTGAAGCGTCTACCTATCACGAAACTAATGGTGTGGAATGTTTTAATATCCTCCAAACCACGGAGCGAAACACGAAAGGTCCTGAAAGACCCCCCTCGGACCAAATAGGGTTAAGCGAAGGATGTCAGTTAAACTGACATCCTTCACTTTTTAGAGTTCATTGTAATAAACTGACTCAGTTTATTACAATGAATTACAGAAAGTTGACTGAATGCATATCAGCACCATTTGAGGAGGAGCACTTTATTTACAATGCTTCGCGGATAGTTTCTTCAGGACACAGAAACACCCGAACATTAGACAATTTTCTTCAGCTGGTAATCTACCTATTAGACTCGTCTCCCAAAACCATCGGAATGACGTGGGTCCTTATTAAACCGCATACAATCGTCTAATATCAGCCATAAACATGTATATACAGGCCTCATCGTGCTGAAAGGGTTAAATTAACCTGGATATATTCAGATTAGGATTTTTTTTTTGGAGTTAGAGGGTCAATTGAAATCATGTTTCCCCTATTATTTAAAGGAATCATACTAGACTTCATAAACTCGTCTAATGCTTTCCAGAATAAAAAGAAGAAAACATTCCTGATATACTGAAAGGGTTACTTCAATAGATAAATAGATAGACACTAAAATGTATTACTAATGATCATTTGCGTAAATCTAAGTTTGTCTGTTTCATATAATTTACTAATCATTTGGGCTTTGGCGTTACTAAGACTAACCAATGAAATTAATATATATTAGTGAATTATAATAAAAGTCTTGTTTTATATGTAGTGCAACATCTGTAATAGGCGACAGAACAGGTAGATATATACGTTGTGCACCAATATATGCTGTAACAGTCTAAGTAAAACATTATCTCGGAACATGTATTTCTCTTCATGATTTTTTTTTTTTTTTTGCTAGACGCCGTAATTCCCGTGAAGGGGTGGTCATGAATATTAGGCGTTTGTCACGAATTGCTAGGTCAAGTTGTCCGAGCTTGACATCTACCAATAACATTTTGACATAGTTTTGGCTTTAAAATGAATGTTAAAAATCTCTATTAGCAAAAAATTATAAATTAATTATATATGACCCTCGACTACAACTCTCTCTCCCCCTCCAGTTCCTTCGAGTATGAACCGTGGACCCGTGGTACAATACGGTACACCCAACACCTACCTGTACCCTGGACCAGCTTCCTTACACAGCCGCAGTGGTTCCGTCTCGCTCGACTCTTTGGACAGGTGGGTTGAGAGGGAAGCGTTCAGTCTCATCAAACACGCGATCATGATAGCTGAACGTGTTAGGTTCTGAATCAACGAATCATGTTTACGACTGATTTCGATCAGATGGCAATGACGCAACAATCACTATGGGGATGTGACCATTGATGCAAATATGTTATTATCAAAACAATATACAAACCCTCGATTCTCTTAACACACTACTTAACACATTATTAACAATTACTAAATATATAAATAATAACGCCAAGCTTTAAACAAAATATCTCCCACCTTTTCAGATAATCCAAAAGAATCCTATATTCCCATAGTTATCTGTACGAACATCATCGCCTAATTTTAATATCTTGCTAACATCCGACTAAATCTCACTAACCAATCAGAGTCGAGAATATGTTATATTCTCCCTGCTTGATGATGATGATGGCAGAGAATGAGAGAGAGAGAGAGAGAAAGAGAGAGAGAGATTGAGATTCAGCAAGTAGTAACCAGATACAGAAGGGGCGAGAACGAGATACAAAAACAGACCCACAGACTCCTTGACTACCCACCCCCCTTTCTACCTGTACCCCTAGGAGTCAGCAGCGTCAGAGGCCAGCCAACTACTATCCCATGGTACAGATACGGTGGGCGGGGTATGGGGGGCCGTACGTCTACCCTCAGCCCTCTACCCGCCCTTCACTGCCACCGCTACCATCTTGGGTAAGTAGTAGCCGTAACTGTACTAGGTTATCTGTAGGTAGAATTGTAAATTGGTTTGTCCTTTCCTTATTTCTGATGTGCTGATATTTCAAGACAGAACATACTATACGTACTCAGCCTTATGCAATCCCTTTGCTGTCATCAGTACTAGCCTGGGTACGTAAGTTCAAATATCCGTATATATATATATATATATATATACTGTATATATACACGATTATACAGTATATACTGTATATATATAATATATATATTTCTCTTCAAGAGTGAAAAAAAACCTACGACCTGCAACACTACCACATTCTCTGTCTCTTATGAATTTATTCATTATTTATTTACCTGTTCAATTATTGTGTGCTTAAATTGGTATATTTAGTTAGGTATGTATGTATTGATTGGTTTGTGTTTGTTCTCTTTTATAGGCCAGCACATCACAACCTTCGACCTGCACCACTACCATTTCATGGGCCCGTGTTCTTACCTGCTCGTGCGGGACTTCGTGGGCGGGGACTTCAGCGTGGTGGGCGTGTACGGAGGGACGGACGAGGAAGCGGGGCTGCGGGCGGGACTGCGGACCCTGGAGATCACCGCCCCGGGCATCAACATCACCTTCCACGTGGGCGATGGCAGGGTGGAAGTGACGGTGGCGGGTGCTGCTGAGGTCTGGCAATCAGTAGACAGTAATCCAGGCGTTAAACTGGACCTCTCGGCACAAGTAATCAGTGGGGTGAGCACCATATTCACAATCTATCCAACTATATTCATCTTTACTAACCTGCCTAACCCTGTCACTATCCGAGGATATACTTCTTATCTATATACTGACTATCAATAGTATATTTTTTCAGCTTAGGAATGCATTATGGGAGCCAGAAGGTTAATTGAAAAAGACATTACCCTTTCAATTCTTGGAGGGCCATTCAAAGCTGATCAAATTGTCTAATGTTAGCCAGAAAAATGTGAAAGAAAGCATCTTAATATTGAAAGAGTTAAGATATTGTATGATTACTCAAAAATAATGCTAACATAAATTATAAAAAAAAAGTAAACATGTTGATAGGTTTAAATCTTTCGGTGCGGGCCTTCTATAGGGAAGAATATGCCCAGGCGGCTATTTTCCCTCAATATATGTCACCGTAGTGCCATATCCGTAGCCTTGAGCGAATTGGAAGAAGCTCCAATGAAAGATTGGGTCAAACTCCCCCTATAACAGTTATACCCTTACCTACCTTTCTACACCACCAAGCAAAGATTGGGTCAAACTCCCCCTATAACAGTTATACCCTTACCTACCTTTCTACACCACCAAGCAAAGATTGGGTCAAACTCCCCCTATAACAGTTATACCCTTACCTACCTTTCTACACCACCAAGCAAAGATTGGGTCAAACTCCCCCTATAACAGTTATACCCTTACCTACCTTTCTACACCACCAAGCAAAGTCGATCAATACATTTTGTTTTCCTTCGCTGACTAGCCGATCCCCCACTTTCACTCGCAAGCAAAAATATACAATATTTTGCTTCACTCCCACTCACTGGATGATATTTGCAGTTATTTTATCATGTCTTTTATTTACAAGACAGGATGGGATGTTGAAATTAAGATGAAATTAACCTAATATTCGTAACTGGTATATAGCCGTCATATTTACATGGAAAAGTAGGGCCCTGTTTTTGTTGATTTTTCAGCTTCTAAAACACCTATTCATTGCACAAACATCCTCCCTCAACCAATGCATAGAGCACACTGATCTGAGTAGGAGTTGCAAGCTTAGAACCTCCTGGAAGCATCTGGCAACAAGCTGATGCAGGTTGGTACAACCAACTCAGTCAGTACTCCAAAACGGTATATTTACGTCGCCCGCAGTATGGGCATTTTAGAAATAGGACGTATACTGTATAATTATACGTTGGGGCGGCCGGCCGCAGTAAAAGGATTAAGCACAAAACACCCTTGCATTTGGTGCGTTGGAGTACTTGACAGTGGAGTATCTGTGTTTAAGGGGACAGTGGCTGCTTTTTTGGCCTATGAATTCATTTATTCATATATTTTTTAGTTTCCTCGCTAGACCTCCCTCAGACATAGAAAAACATCCCCTAGACCCCCCCTCAAGATAAATGTGTAGGCTACATTTTTCGGTAGAAAAATTTCCCGGCCAAAGGCCGGTTCCTCTTATAATTACAGGCTCGCTATCGCTCGCCAGGAAAAAATCGACACCTAAATGGCACGATAGGTCTTAAAATTGGCAAGGAAATGGGATGAAAGGCCTTAAAATCGCCAAACTAATGGGCGGAACGTCTTAAAATCTCAAAACTAATGGGGCTAAACACGAGGGAAAAAGTGGTCCAGAAAACCGGCCCATCCCCCCTTAATGTATGTGTCCTGGAAGCTATATAGTAACAGAGATAGGCCAACCTTTGCCATTTTGGTGTCGTTGCCTCCCCTTACGTTCAAATATCACCTTTCTCACAATACATACATGGTAATACTTGTACTGGATGTATAGATTTTTTTTAATATAAATTTGACATGATCAAATTATAAAATCAACCCCTTCGTTTGATAATTACGGCACCAAAATGGATTCCAAAGAATAATATGGCTGGTGTTTCTTACTACAGGATATCTAATGTGTCCCTATGTTACTTGTGGAATACAGTATCAGTTGTTGTTTAGCTTTGTTGGCAATACTATTTGTCATCCAAGTCATAGATAATATTATCTTTGCATTAGCTATATGCCTACTGTAGGTAAGAGAATATTGTTATGTGCACTGGCGTGAATTATAAAATTGGAGAATATTTATTTTGTCTTATCTTACTTTTGAAAATTAATGAAGATTGTCAATTACTATACTTTTCCTTCATTAAGGTATGTTTAATCCATACTGTACTGTAGGATACAGTAATAAAAGTCCCCCAGTCCCAAGCAATGTGGCCAAAATGGCAAGATAGAACAATCTTCAACCTCAAGAGATGAAGGAAGACTGGCTCTCTCAGCCTTCAGAGGGTTGGATATAAGCTAAGAAGTGTTGCCATATCGAGAGCAGTGCTCAAACGGTCGTGGTACCAGGCACAGCCTGATACAGGCATACAAGGAAAGTACATTACTGACGGCTCCCAGCCGTCGCTGGGACTGGGGAGTGACTTATCAACTGACGGCTGGTAGCCGTCACTGGGATTGGAGGGGTTAATGAAATGCTGGTTATCATATCTACTTCACACATGCCGAATATTATAGCCATTGTGCTTGTCAGATTATAGCCTGTTTGTGGTCACCTGACGGAAAATGGAATCCCTTAGCTGCTGATTTATCATTACTTAATGATTTTTTTTTAGACTTATATGTTTCTGCATTATATAGTCGCTCAATATTCATAATTAGCAACATAACTTACATATTAGCTGAAGAATCAAGATGGAGACATGGACATTTACCGCCAGCTAAAAAAAAAAAAAAAAAAAACAGACTATAAAGTACCACTAACATTTTGACTACCGGTCCTTCTATAGGTAAGGATGTGCCACTGCAGGGTATTTTAGATAATTTTTGCCCTAGTGGAGCGAGCGAAACAAGACTATTCTCATTAAAAAAAATAGGTTAAATTCTCCCTATAAAAATCTAGTTCATTCACTTATGTAGTGAGCTTAACATTGGTGGTGACAACGCTCTGTGTCAGACAACACGGTGGGGACCCAGAACGATCTTATTATTTCATCCGTTTTTGTCTTTCTCAACTTGCGATAGCCGATAACTCGATGAAATAACCATTAACGGAAGTGACTAAAGTGTTTGTTATGGTGTTCATTCTAGCCTGTAACATGAAATGAACCTCACACTCGTACCTGGTACGTACTTATCACAAATACACATGGAAGTGAACTTATTCATGCCTAAATTTCAGCATCCAAATCACCTCTAGCTTGGACAAGCACCTTCTCACTACTAAGGCCTATAGGATACCAATATTGCAATGGGAGTGAAGGCTAGAAGCTTATCTTGCATCTGGTAACCAGCAGAACGGCTCAGTAACACCAAATTCATGTGATAATACCAAAACGTACCAGGACGTCGGCTGCAGTAAACGATTATACTGTATTACATAATTCATACCAAGAAATCACCCGCAATGAAAGGGTTAACAGCAGAGAGATTCATATATATTTACATAGAAACACTGGCCACACAGTATTTACAATCCCAGCGAGGTGATCAAAACTTAAAATTCTTGTAGAGATAGCAAGCCCAAAAGTAAAGGAAAGTGGAAGGAAAGGAAAACAAAGAAGAACAAGGAGAAGAAGGAGAGAGAGAGAGCTTTGACATTCGCTTTCGTATTTACCACAAAATATATAACTATATTAAGGGAGCCCACCTCGCTTTTTTTTTATCTTTCTCTCCCTCTATCTTTGGCTTGTATCCATTCGGCCCCTTTCAGCCTACTGTTTTAAGACTTTTATCCCCATCCAGGTGTCAATATTTTTCTGGCGAGCGGTAGCGAGCTAGCATATATATTTTTTTTGTTTTGACAGCAAGCTAAATTTTTACATTTTTTGATAGAAAAATGTCTCCGGCGAAGCCGGATTTCTCCATACAATGCTGGCTCGCTTTCGCTCGCCAGGAAGAAATTGACACCTGGATGGGGATAAATGTCTTAAAACAATTGGCTGAATGGGGCCGAATGGATACAAGCCAGGGAAAGAGAGAAAAGGAGAGAAAGATATAAAAAAGCCTGTGACCCCCGTAACAATAAATCCCCCTGGCTCTACCATTGCTGCACTCTCCCATCCAGACGCAGCCCGCGGAGGTCACACAGTCTACCGTGAAGGTGGGCGGACTTACGGTGTCTTGCAGTAAGGTCTCCGGGGCTTGTACCTTCACCCTCGCCGGGACCTACTTCGGCAGGTAAGAACATATTAGGGGATATCTCTGTCCACATATCAAGCCTCTATCATGCACAAATGTGTCTAAGCCTTATTAACCCTTTCCCTGCGGGAGATGTTCCCGAACGCCATGGTAATTTACAGCAATTTACAGGGTTTTAAAGCCTCTAAAATCCAGTAAAATCAAGTGAAAAGGACAGGAGCGTGACAGGCCACACGTCCGTCTCCCAGCCAGGCGGCTATGGCATTGAAGGCTTTGAGTCAAAGTTTTGCGAGATATACAGTGCTGCCAATGGCAAATGTAACGAGACATTAGCTAGCAAGAATTGCTCATTTTAGCGAATGTCTATGGTAGCGCTGCGGGTGAACCCCGCGAGCTACGAAGCTCATTTTGGTGTCATTTTGAAGCTATGTTCTTCTAGTTTTGGGCTGAATACATTTAATTTCACTCAGACACTTGCCTAATCAATCAGGAGTGTCTGAATGAGCCCTAATGTGGCGGAAATATGCCTGCAGAGAAAGTGTTAAAGTAAGTGATGTTGGCTGAGATTGTATTGAAATTGACAAGAGAGTTAATAAGATATTTCTATTGATATTATATATACTGTATATATATATATATATATATATATATATATATATATATATATATATATATATATATATATATATATATATACTGTATAATATATATATATAGTAGTGGCAATAGATTCTCCTCGGGGGAAGCGGAGTCTTATAAGGGCAAGCAACACCAACGTAAACGTTGGTAGGTAACCGGTACCAGAATAAAGATGTTCATGTTTACCTTGGTGTTGCTTGCCCCTATATATATATATATATATATATATATATATATATATATATATATATATATATATATACAGGGAGAGAGAGAGAGAGAAAGAACGAACGAACGAAGTATTTCCTCCTGCTGTAACTGTTGCTCCTAATATTTATCAATGTATGCTTATATTTACCTCGCCCTCTACAGAGTGGGTGGACTACTGGGTAACTACAACAACGAGCGTTCAGACGACTGCCACGGCCCATCAGCAGTAGGTCTATCATCACAGAGACTCACACCGGCACAGCTGGGCACCGCTTGGAGTGTCTCAACCTCACCTTGTTATTACGTGAGTCATATATATATATATATATATATATATATATATATATATATATATATATATATATATATATATATATATATATAAGATATATATTAGATGGATAGATAGAGTGAGTGAGTGAGTTTAGGCTGGCACAGGTACTCTCAATTCACCCTGTCACACCGCGGTACAGGCCAGTTTTTAGCTTGTGTGACAGTGGTTTGTGGTTTATGAGGGCTGCAGGAGCTGTCCATTCCCTCACAGAGGTGCTGGAGATATGGATGGTGAGTAAGTGTTGGATATATGGATGGTGAGTATGTGTTGGATATATGGATGGTCAGTATGTGTTGGATATATGGATGGTGCAGTATGTGTTGGATATATGGATGGTGAAGTATGTGTTGGATATATGGATGGTGAGTAAGTGTTGGATATATGGATGGTGCAGTATGTGTAGGATATATGGATGGTGAGTATGTGTTGGATATATGGATGGTGCAGTATGTGTTGGATATATGGATGGTGAGGAAGTGTTGGATATATGGATGGTGAGTAAGTGTTGGATATATGGATGGTGCAGTATGTGTTGGATATATGGATGGTCAGTATGTGTAGGATATATGGATGGTGCAGTAAGTGTTGGATATATGGATGGTCAGCATGTGTTGGATATATGGATGGTGCAGTATGTGTAGGATATATGGATGGTGCAGTATGTGTTGGATATATGGATGGTGCAGTATGTGTTGGATATATGGATGGTCAGTATGTGTTGGATATATGGATGGTGCAGTATGTGTTGGATATATGGATGGTGCAGTATGTGTTGGATATATGGATGGTGCAGTTTGTGTTGGATATATGGATGGTGCAGTATGTGTAGGATATATGGATGGTGCAGTATGTGTTGGATATATGGATGGTGCAGTATGTGTAGGATATATGGATGGTGTAGTATGTGTTGGATATATGGATGGTGCAGTATGTGTAGGATATATGGATGGTGCAGTATGTGTTGGATATATGGATGGTGCAGTATGTGTTGGGTATATGGATGGTGCAGTATGTGTTGGATATATGGATGGTGCAGTATGTGTTGGATATGTGGATGGTGCAGTATGAGTTGGATATATGGATGGTGCAGTATGTGTTGGATATATGGATGGTGCAGTGTGTGTTGGATATATGGATGGTGTAGTATGTGTTGGATATATGGATGGTGCAGTATGTGTTGGATATATGGATGGTCAGTATGTGTTGGATATATGGATGGTGCAGTATGTGTAGGATATATGGATGGTGCAGTATGTGTTGGATATATGGATGGTGCAGTTTGTGTTGGATATATGGATGGTGCAGTATGTGTAGGATATATGGATGGTGCAGTATGTGTTGGATATATGGATGGTGCAGTATGTGTTGGATATATGGATGGTGCAGTATGTGTTGGATATATGGATGGTCAGTATGTGTTGGATATATGGATGGTGTAGTATGTGTTGGATATATGGATGGTGCAGTATGTGTTGGATATATGGATGGTGCAGTATGTGTTGGATATATGGATGGTGCAGTATGTGTAGGATATATGGATGGTGTAGTATGTGTAGGATATATGGATGATGCAGTTTGTGTTGGATATATGGATGGTGCAGTATGTGTAGGATATATGGATGGTGCAGTATGTGTAGGATATATGGATGGTGCAGTATGTGTTGGATATATGGATGGTGCAGTATATGTTGGATATATGGATGGTGCAGTATGTGTAGAATATATGGATGGTGCAGTATGTGTTGGATATATGGATGGTGCAGTATGTGTTGGATATATGGATGGTGCAGTATGTGTTGGATATATGGATGGTGCAGTATGTGTAGGATATATGGATGGTACAGTATGTGTTGGATATATGGATGGTGCAGTATGTGTTGGATATATGGATGGTGCAGTATGTGTAGGATATATGGATGGTGCAGTATGTGTAGGATATAATGATTATTGATGGTGCAGTATGTGTTGGATATATGGATGGTGCAGTATGTGTAGGATATATGGATGGTGCAGTATGTGTTAGATATATGGATGGTGTAGTATGTGTTGGATATATGGATGGTGCAGTATGTGTTGGATATATGGATGGTGTAGTATGTGTAGGATATATGGATGGTGCAGTATGTGTAGGATATATGGATGGTGCAGTATGTGTTGGATATATGGATGGTGCAGTATGTGTTGGATATATGGATGGTGCAGTATGTGTTGGATATATGGATGGTCAGTATGTGTTGGATATATGGATGGTCAGTATGTGTTGGATATATGGATGGTGTAGTATGTGTTGGATATATGGATGGTCAGTATGTGTTGGATATATGGATGGTGCAGTATGTGTTGGATATATGGATATTGCAGTATGTGTAGGATATATGGATGGTGCAGTATGTGTAGGATATAATTATGGATGGTGTAGTATGTGTTGGATATATGGATGGTGCAGTATGTGTTGGATATATGGATGGTGCAGTATGTGTTGGATATATGGATGGTCAGTATGTGTTGGATATATGGATGGTGTAGTATGTGTTGGATATATGGATGGTCAGTATGTGTTGGATATATGGATGGTGCAGTATGTGTTGGATATATGGATGGTGCAATATGTGTTGGATATATGGATGGTGCAGTATGTGTTGGATATATGGATGGTGCAGTATGTGTTGGATATATGGATGGTGCAGTATGTGTTGGATATATGGATGGTGCAGTATGTGTAGGATATATGGATGGTGCAGTATGTGTTGGATATATGGATGGTCAGTATGTGTTGGATATATGGATGGTGCAGTATGTGTTGGATATATGGATGGTGCAATATGTGTTGGATATATGGATGGTGCAGTATGTGTTGGATATATGGATGGTGCAGTATGTGTTGGATATATGGATGGTGCAGTATGTGTTGGATATATGGATGGTGCAGTATGTGTTGGATATATGGATGGTGCAGTATGTGTTGGATATATGGATGGTGCAGTATGTGTTGGATATATGGATGGTGCAGTATGTGTTGGATATATGGATGGTGTAATATGTGTTGGATATATGGATGGTGCAGTATGTGTAGGATATATGGATGGTGCAGTATGTGTAGGATATATGGATGGTGCAATATGTGTTGGATATATGGATGGTGCAGTATGTGTTGGATATATGGATGGTGTAGTATGTGTTGGATATATGGATGGTGCAGTATGTGTTGGATATATGGATGGTGCAGTATGTGTAGGATATATGGATGGTGCAGTATGTGTTGGATATATGGATGGTGCAGTATGTGTTGGATATATGGATGGTGCAGTATGTGTTGGATATATGGATGGTGCAATATGTGTTGGATATATGGATGGTGCAGTATGTGTTGGATATATGGATGGTGCAGTATGTGTTGGATATATGGATGGTGCAATATGTGTTGGATATATGGATGGTGCAATATGTGTTGGATATATGGATGGTGCAGTATGTGTTGGATATATGGATGGTGCAGTATGTGTTGGATATATGGATGGTGCAGTATGTGTTGGATATATGGATGGTGCAGTATGTCTTTTGAATTGATTGGAATTGAATTTAATTTAATTTTATTGAAATCTTTTTATTTAGCCTTTAGTATACAATACAATTTTGCTTACAAATGATTTGTAAAAAACTAAAATATATAATAATAATACAAAAAAATAAGGCTGAGCCTTTTGAGAGATGTCTCTCTTAAAGGCACCTGGCTATAACTCGATCTATCAAAATGCAATTGTATGTAATATACTTAGTCACAGCTATGTGCCCTGGGAACTACGTGTTGTAAAGAATTTTCTAACTTCGAAAAGGGATGTATGTAGGCAAAATATAATACAATAAAACAAATTAAATTAGTGGTGATTAACACTGAGGTTACACTCACATCCCAGAGCTCACAGCTGATTGTTTTTATCACAATTACCTATGTAATACCATTTACAAAATTGAATATATATAATATACATTGTACAACTATTGACTTGATGTTCAAAGGCCATACTCGCAATTATACCCACAATTCGACACAAGGACACATACGCTTCCCTAACAGTATATGCCTAATTAGTAAAGGACATCATTTTGTTGTGCATGGAGTACACACTTACACCATTCATTTAGACCTATATATGAGAACATGGTAAATAATTTACTGTAGACTATATATCCATTTCTATAAAAAAAAACACACAGTTTGTATACAAATGCCAACTACACATATATTATATACACCTTTACAGACAAGAATAGAAGCATGTTTATTACAAAATAGTATTCAAGCTCATTCAACCCTTTACGTGACTCTACACATATATACACGCACAGTCAGCGTATTTTTTTTTTAAAGTTATACATTTGTCGATCTAGGTGATAGGGATGTTGTAATTATTGGTAGTATAATTGGTGATATACCTATTTTAGTAATCACTATTGATATTGTGTTAATAGAATT
The DNA here is from genome assembly GCA_032716605.1 of Paralithodes platypus. Lineage (NCBI taxonomy): Eukaryota > Metazoa > Arthropoda > Malacostraca > Decapoda > Lithodidae > Paralithodes > Paralithodes platypus. Next base: position 50,816,887 of record CM064513.1, on the reverse strand, counting down.
TTTTTAATTGTCTCTAAAACCGAGATATATCCTGTATATTTCTTAAATTTTGAGGTAATCCGTTCCACACCTTAACTCCATGATATTTTATACATGTCTGAGCTTGACTAGAAGTCATAAGAGGAATTCTTAATAGATCAGCTCCCCTTAAATTGTACCTTCCATTGTTACTAGGTGCAAACAAATCAGTGCTATCAAGGTTATGCAGACATTTAAATACGAAAAGCGCACTGCAGTAGGTATTGATATCCTTAAATTTAAATAATTCAAGCTTACTAAAAAGTTCATTTGTGTGGGCATATCTTGATTTATGTGATATTGTTCTAATTATTCTTTTTTGTGATTTTTCAATAGTTAATAATTTGGTTTTACTAGTTGCACCCCAAATTGTTTGGCAATATATATGGATGGTGCAGTATGTGTTGGATATATGGATGGTGAGTATGTGTAGGATATATGGATGGTGCAGTATGTGTTGGATATATGGATGGTGCAGTATGTGTAGATATATGGATGGTGCAGTATGTGTTGGATATATGGATGGTGCAGTATGTGTTGGATATATGGATGGTGAGTATGTGTAGGATATATGGATGGTGCAGTTTGTGTTGGATATATGGATGGTGCAGTATGTGTTGGATATATGGATGGTGCAGTATGTGTTGGATATATGGATGGTGCAGTATGTGTTGGATATATGGATGGTGCAGTATGTGTTGGATATATGGATGGTGCAGTATGTGTTGGATATATGGATGGTGCAGTATGTGTTGGATATATGGATGGTGCAGTATGTGTTGGATATATGGATGGTGCAGTATGTGTTGGATATATGGATGGTGCAGTATGTGTAGGATATATGGATGGTGCAGTATGTGTTGCATACATGGATGGTGCAGTATGTGTTGGATATATGGATGGTGCAGTATGTGTTGGATATATGGATGGTCAGTATGTGTTGGATATATGAATGGAGCAGTATGTGTTGGATATATGGATGGTGCAGTATGTGTTGGATATATGGATGGTGCAGTATGTGTTGGATATATGGATGGTGTAGTATGTGTTGGATATATGGATGGTGCAGTATGTGTAGGATATATGGATGGTGCAGTATGTGTTGGATATATGGATGGTGCAGTATGTGTTGGATATATGGATGGTCAGTATGTGTTGGATATATGGATGGTGCAGTATGTGTTGGATATATGGATGGTGCAGTATGTGTTGGATATATGGATGGTGCAGTATGTGTTGGATATATGGATGGTGCAGTATGTGTTGGATATATGGATGGTGCAGTATGTGTTGGATATATGGATGGTCAGTATGTGTTGGATATATGGATGGTGCAGTATGTGTAGGATATATGGATGGTGCAGTATGTGTTGGATATATGGATGGTGTAGTATGTGTTGGATATATGGATGGTGCAGTATGTGTTGGATATATGGATGGTGCAGTATGTGTTGGATATATGGATGGTGCAGTATGTGTAGGATATATGGATGGTGTAGTATGTGTTGGATATATGGATGGTGTAGTATGTGTTGGATATATGGATGGTGCAGTATGTGTTGGATATATGGATGGTCAGTATGTGTTGGATATATGGATGGTGCAGTATGTGTTGGATATATGGATGGTGCAGTATGTGTTGGATATATGGATGGTGTAGTATGTGTGTTGGATATATGGATGGTGCAGTATGTGTTGGATATATGGATGGTGCAGTATGTGTTGGATATATGGATGGTGCAGTATGTGTTGGATATATGGATGGTGCAGTATGTGTAGGATATATGGATGGTGCAGTATGTGTTGGATATATGGATGGTGCAGTATGTGTAGATATATGGATGGTGCAGTATGTGTTGAATATATGGATGGTGCAGTATGTGTTGGATATATGGATGGTGCAGTATGTGTTGGATATATGGATGGTGCAGTATGTGTAGGATATATGGATGGAGCAGTATGTGTTGGATATATGGATGGTGCAGCATGTGTTGGATATATGGATGGTGCAGTTTGTGTTGAATATATGGATGGTGCAGTATGTGTTGGATATATGGATGGTGCAGTATGTGTAGGATATATGGATGGTGCAGTATGTGTTGGATATATGGATGGTGCAGTATGTGTAGGATATATGGATGGTGCAGTATGTGTTGGATATATGGATGGTGCAGTTTGTGTTGGATATATGGATGGTGCAGTATGTGCTGGATATATGGATGGTGCAGTATGTGTTGGATATATGGATGGTGCAGTATGTGTAGGATATATGGATGGTGCAGTATGTGTTGGATATATGGATGGTGCAGTATGTGTTGGATATATGGATGGTGCAGTATGTGTTGGATATATGGATGGTACAGTATGTGTTGGATATATGGATGGTGCAGTATGTGTAGGGTATATGGATGGTGCAGTATTTGTTGGATATATGGAGGGTGCAGTATGTGTAGGATATATGAATGGTGCAGTATGTGTTGGATATATGGATGGTGTAGTATGTGTTGGATATATGGATGGTGCAGTATGTGTTGGATAAATGGATGGTGTAGTATGTGTTGGATATATGGATGGTGTAGTATGTGTTGGATATATGGATGGTGCAGTATGTGTTGGATATATGGATGGTGCGGTATGTGTTGGATATATGGATGGTGTAGTATGTGTTGGATATATGGATGGTGCAGTATGTGTTGGATATATGGATGGTGCAGTATGTGTAGGATATATGGATGGTGCAGTATGTGTTGGATATATGGATGGTGTAGTATGTGTTGGATATATGGATGGTGCAGTATGTGTTGGATATATGGATGGTGCAGTATGTGTTGGATATATGGATGGTGCAGTATGTGTTGGATATATGGATGGTGCAGTATGTGTTGGATATATGGATGGTGCAGTATGTGTTGGATATATGGATGGTGCAGTATGTGTAGGATATATGGATGGTCAGTATGTGTTGGATATATGGATGGTGCAGTATGTGTAGGATATATGGATGGTGCAGTATGTGTAGGATATATGGATGGTGCAGTATGTGTTGGATATATGGATGGTGCAGTATGTGTTGGATATATGGATGGTGCAGTATGTGTTGGATATATGGATGGTGCAGTATGTGTAGGATATATGGATGGTGCAGTATGTGTTGGATATATGGATGGTCAGTATGTGTTGGATATATGGATGGTGCAGTATGTGTTGGATATATGGATGGTGCAGTATGTGTTGGATATATGGATGGTGCAGTATGTGTTGGATATATGGATGGTGCAGTATGTGTAGGATATATGGATGGTGCAGTATGTGTTGGATATATGGATGGTGCAGTATGTGTTGGATATATAGATGGTGCAGTATGTGTTGGATATATGGATGGTGCAGTATGTGTTGGATATATGGATGGTGCAGTATGTGTTGGATATATGGATGGTGCAGTATGTGTAGGATATATGGATGGTGTAGTATGTGTTGGATATATGGATGGTGCAGTATGTGTTGGATATATGGATGGTGCAGTATGTGTTGGATATATGGATGGTGCAGTATGTGTTGGATATATGGATGGTGCAGTATGTGTTGGATATATGGATGGTGCAGTATGTGTAGGATATATGGATGGTGCAGTATGTGTTGGATATATGGATGGTGTAGTATGTGTTGAATATATAGATGGTGCAGTATGTGTAGGATATATGGATGGTGCAGTATGTGTTGGATATATGGATGGTTAGTATGTGTTGGATATATGGATGGTGCAGTATGTGTTGGATATATGGTTGGTGCAGTATGTGTTGGATATATGGATGGTGCAGTATGTGTAGGATATATGGATGGTGCAGTATGTGTTGGATATATGGATGGTGCAGTATGTGTTGGATATATGGATGGTGCAGTATGTGTAGGATATATGGATGGTGCAGTATGTATTGGATATATGGATGGTCAGTATGTGTTGGATATATGGATGGTGCAGTATGTGTTGGATATATGGATGGTGCAGTATGTGTTGGATATATGGATGGTCAGTATGTGTTGGATATATGGATGGTGCAGTATGTGTTGGATATATGGATGGTGCAGTATGTGTTGGATATATGGATGGTGCAGTATGTGTTGGATATATGGATGGTGCAGTATGTGTTGGATATATGGATGGTGCAGTATGTGTTGGATATATGGATGGTGCAGTATGTGTTGGATATATGGATTGTCAGTATGTGGTGGATATATGGATGGTGCAGTATGTGTTGGATATATGGATGGTGCAGTATGTGTTGGATATATGGATGGTGCAGTATGTGTTGGATATATGGATGGTGCAGTATGTGTTGGATATATGGATGGTGCAGTATGTGTTGGATATATGGATGGTGCAGTATGTGTTGGATATATGGATGGTGCAGTATGTGTTGGATATATGGATGGTGCAGTATGTAGTGGATATATGGATGGTGCAGTATGTGTTGGATATATGGATGGTGCAGTATGTGTTGGATATATGGATGGTGCAGTATGTGTTGGATATATGGATGGTGCAGTATGTGTTGGATATATGGATGGTGCAGTATGTGTTGGATATATGGATGGTGCAGTATGTGTTGGATATATGGATGGTGCAGTATGTGTTGGATATATGGATGGTGCAGTATGTGTTTGGATATATGGATGGTGCAGTATGTGTAGGATATATGGATGGTGCAGTATGTGTTGGATATATGGATGGTGCAGTATGTGTTGGATATATGGATGGTGCAGTATGTGTTGGATATATGGATGGTGCAGTATGTGTAGGATATATGGATGGTGCAGTATGTGTTGGATATATGGATGGTGCAGTATGTGTTGGATATATGGATGGTGCAGTATGTGTTGGATATATGGATGGTGCAGTATGTGTTGGATATATGGATGGTGCAGTATGTGTTGGATATATGGATGGTGCAGTATGTGTTGGATATATATGGATGGTGCAGTATGTGTTGGATATATGGATGGTGCAGTATGTGTTGGATATATGGATGGTGCAGTATGTGTTGGATATATGGATGGTGCAGTATGTGTTGGATATATGGATGGTGCAGTATGTGTTGGATATATGGATGGTGCAGTATGTGTAGGATATATGGATGGTGCAGTATGTGTTGGATATATGGATGGTGCAGTATGTGTTGGATATATGGATGGTGCAGTATGTGTTGGATATATGGATGGTGCAGTATGTGTTGGATATATGGATGGTGCAGTATGTGTTGGATATATGGATGGTGCAGTATGTGTTGGATATATGGATGGTGCAGTATGTGTTGGATATATGGTTGGTGCAGTATGTGTTGGATATATGGATGGTGCAGTATGTGTAGGATATATGGATGGTGCAGTATGTGTTGGATATATGGATGGTGCAGTATGTGTTGGATATATGGATGGTGCAGTATGTGTTGGATATATGGATGGTGCAGTATGTGTAGGATATATGGATGGTGCAGTATGTGTAGGATATATGGATGGTGCAGTATGTGTTGGATATATGGATGGTGCAGTATGTGTTGGATATATGGATGGTGCAGTATGTGTTGGATATATGGATGGTGCAGTATGTGTTGGATATATGGATGGTGCAGTATGTGTTGGATATATGGATGGTGCAGTATGTGTTGGATATATGGATGGTGCAGTATGTGTAGGATATATGGATGGTGCAGTATGTGTTGGATATATGGATGGTGCAGTATGTGTTGGATATATGGATGGTGCAGTATGTGTTTGATATATGGATGGTGCAGTATGTGTTGGATATATGGATGGTGCAGTATGTGTTGGATATATGGATGGTGCAGTATGTGTTGGATATATGGATGGTGCAGTATGTGTTGGATATATGGATGGTGCAGTATGTGTAGGATATATGGATGGTGCAGTATGTGTTGGATATATGGATGGTGCAGTATGTGTTGGATATATGGATGGTGCAGTATGTGTTGGATATATGGATGGTGCAGTATGTGTTGGATATATGGATGGTGCAGTATGTGTTGGATATATGGATGGTGCAGTATGTGTTGGATATATGGATGGTGCAGTATGTGTTGGATATATGGATGGTGCAGTATGTGTTGGATATATGGATGGTGCAGTATGTGTTGGATATATGGATGGTGCAGTATGTGTAGGATATATATGGTGAACGTGTGGGTGAGGTTGTGGAGGGATATGAAGAGGCACTGCTGGGGTCACCATCAATAGAATTAACCCTTTCTGTGCCGGCAACGTATTTTTTAAATTTTATTGTAGCTATATTTAGACGATTTTGTGAAGTATAAGAAGGATCTGTGGTAATGAAAAGGGTTAAGTGAAATAGTTCCAAACCTGTTAATTACTGGAGGTCCTTTTCAAACTGAATATCATAGTCTAATAGTTGCCAGAATATAATAATAAGAAAGTCACCGGTACTGAATGGGTTAAGAAAATAATAGTAGATTAAACAATATTTTGCGTATAGAAGCGAAATGTTATCAATATAGTATTTATCCTCAAATGTAATTATGTCAGAATTTTAGAGTTTATATGGGCTACCTTTCGCTCAGGCTAAAATTGTTTGCAAACTATCTATCTATCTATCTATTGCCTGACGCCGTGGTCCCCGAAGGGGTGGCCACGAACGAACCGCCACCATGCACCTCTGTCCCCAGTCAGTCTAAGCCCTTCCTCCCAACCAGCACCGCCTTCATCCATATACTTTCTCACTCCATCCTTCCACCTCTCTTTCCCTCTTTGTCCTTCCACCTGGCTCTCGTACACCTTCTTAGTCATTCTCTCGCTTCCCATACGTTCCATATGGCCGAACCATCTCAAGGTGTTCCTTTTCACACTTTCAAGCACATCTACCTCTACACCACCCTCCTCCTTACTCCTCATTCGTCTGTCTATCCCTCCATGTAACTCCGCACGCTCTTCTCAAACTCATGTTGGTTAATTCCCGTCTAATTTTATCTGCTCCTCCAGTTTCCTTCCTTACCCCATACTACTTCTACTGCCTCCTCCTTGTTTGAGGCCTTAGCGTAACCAAATATATTGCAATTATCAAATTGACTATGTCTCATCGTCGTCCTTAGGCTAACCACGCGACAACCCCTCAAGACCTAACGGCGGCCCCTGAGGAGGAGGTCGAAGGGTGTTTGAGTGTTCCTGCGAGACTCTAGCCCCTTCCACTCCTGCCACCCCTTCGTCAGCCCCAAGCCTTACTTCCAACACTGCCTAAGCCCACAGGTGCGATTGTGTTTTCTGGTGTTGTGTATTGTATATGTATTATATCGTGTTGCATTATTTTCGAGTCGTATAGTTTTTAGAGATACTGTATGTTGTAGTTTCATTGTTGTGGTGATTGTATTAATATGTTTTGCTGTTATTTTGGTGTCATATTTGTTTTGTATTTCTTAAAGCCATGCAAGAATATGCTCCAGAGCCTTACATTTCATCACTGTGTCAGCCCCAAGCTTCGGTTGTGTTCTCTGGTATTCTGTAATTGTTCTAGTCATATTTTGTGTGCTATTTTTATGTTACATTACTTTCTTTTTTATTTTGTAACCATGCACTAATAAGCCTCAGAACCATACTTACAATACTGCCTCAGCCCCCATTGTGTTCTCCATAATTTTGTATTAATGTCTAAATCTAATGTCATTGGTGTTATTTTGAGTTATTTTGCCTTCTATATTATTCTGTGGCCATACAATAGTATGGCATTACTTGCAACAGTGCCTCAACTTACAAGCTCACTTAAGTTTTGAATTATATTCTAACCATATGTTGTTGGTGTATTATAGACCTTCTTGTATTCTTTATTATTTTGTAGCCATGGCATAATAAGTTTCCTACACTGTTTCAGCTCCGAGATTCGGTTGTGTCTTGGCTTTCTGTATAATTTTCTAGTCATATACGTTTTGGTGTTACTTGCAGTCATATTGCTTTCTGTATTTTTCTGTAGTCCTGTAGTTTTCAGCCCCTCAGCCTTACTTCCAACACTCCCTCACGCCCAAAGATCTGTTCACAAGTATTGGTTTCTGTACTTTGTAAATTTAGTGTAACAAGGAGAGTGGCCATATGTAGTCTAATGTGTTTCTCGCCTGGCGCAAAATTAAATCCCCGAGCAGCTGATATATCGATACATAATGGAAACATACGAAACTACTGTGTTTTTGCATTATATTAACGCCATTTTTTCATAAATAACAACAAAAGTCGCCACAAAATCATCGGAATAGGCAAGTAATGAAGGTGAAGACGGCCGCAACTTACCATCAGCTGGAAAACTCCCCAGGTTCGAGTCCTTGGAGTGCCACATGTGTTTGTTGATTTCATTAATTGAGTTTTGAAGTGAAGTTGGTTGGTGTAAAAAACATATTAATACCCAGTAAAACCTGTAACCGCCTTTCAACCGATACCGATGTACTGTGTGGTTTATTTATTTCAGGTAGGGCATTTTCACAGTTCTTGATCATAATTTGTGTCCCTCAATCAATCAATAATTTCTTAACCCCTTCTGTACCGGCGACGTTATTTTTGATATTACTCTGGCTACTATTAGATGATTTTATTCAGTTTACAAAGAAGCCTCCAGCAATTAACATGCTCAACTATCTCACTTAACCCTTTTTACTAGCACAGATCCTTCTTAAACTGTATGGAATCGTCTAAATATAGCTAGAATATAACTAAAAGGACGTCCCCGGTACAGAAGGTGTTACATCAATCCACCAACCAACCAGTGACTCAATGACTCAACCAATATGTAAAACCAATCAATCAATTAATCAATACATAAACCGGCCAAGTGATCAATCGGTCAGTCAATCAAATAGTCACTCAACCAACAGTTTCCTTCCTTGTTCAAGAAGAGCCAGGCCTCGCTATGCTTGGTCAGTAGACTACGCAATCATTCAGTCACACAGTCAATCACCCAATGAATCAACCAATCATTAACCCAATCCATTAATCAAGCAGTTAGTAATTCAATAATTCAATCTACCAATCATATAATCAATCACTCTAAATTAAGCAATCGATCTGTCTATCAATCATTTACACATTCAACGAATCAATCCCCCAGTCAACAAAGCAACCAACCAATCCACCAACCAATCAATCAATCCATCCACCAACCAATAAACCATAGCAAGCACTAAATCAACGAATCAATCCCTAACTCCCTCAACAGGTTCCGGCCGCATCCAACAAGAGCCATACCCCCCTGTGTCTGGCAGCAGCGGCCTATCAAATCCAATGTCGGGCGGAGGGAATCAATGTGGTCTATCCCAAGGAATGCCAGGAGGACGTGCAAGGTGAGACCATAACATAAAATGCTATACTATAATTTAGCAATAATATAACATAACTTAACATAATGTAGCATAAGATGTACCCTTAACCCGTACAATCCCAGCGACGGCTGCCAGCCGTCAGTAGATAAACCACTCCCCAGTCCCAGCGACGGCTGCAAGCCGTCAGTAATATACGGTCCTTGTAACTGCCAGTATCAGGCAGTGGCTGTTACCATGACTTGTAAACACTGTTCTAAGGAATTGGTAACACTTCTTAGGTTGGCTGCAAGCTTCCACAAGCTGTCTGGGTCAGAGTTTCATCAACTTTTGAGGTGGGAGGTTGTTATATCTTGCCTCTGAAGCCATTTTGGCCACATTGCTTGGTACTGGGGGGGTACATTTATGGTAGTACCCTTTGTTACAGTAGGGGTTAACATAACATAACTTACCAAACCAAGCTCATTTTTGTACACAGGGAATCAACATGTGTTCCCAGATCACTAGCTATAACTTCCACCCTTGGTAACATTTTTGAAACAATAATAAATAATCACCTAATCAAGCATCTAGAGACTAGTAAAATGTATCAGTGATAGATACTATGGCTTTTTACATGAAAGAGCAACTGCAGGCATGCCTTGCCTTCTTAGGCATCAAATTTACGAAGCTACAGACCAACATGGTAAAACGTATACAATAGCTGGATCTTTCAAAGGCTTTGATAGAGTCTGGCATCAATCCTTATTGTCGAAGATGTTACGCTACGGTCTTGCATGACTAATTCCACCAATGTCTTCTTATCTTTAAAACAAAAAAAATATGTGTAATGGTAGATGGCTTTTATTATAAATTTCACTCCATAAATACTGACGTTCCTCAGGGATCAGTTTTTGGCCCCAACTCTGTTTCTTATTCATATCAATGATCTCTTATCTATCACACATAACCCAATACATTCCTACAAAGATGACTCAACGATCCACAGTTCCTTTATATTTAGCAGTTCTTTCATGCAGCCTGATATTATAAATACAACATTAAACACTGTAGTTTCTCTGAACCAGGACCTTTCTAAAATTAATGAATGGGGACAAAAAAAATCTAGTTTCCTTTAATGCTCAAAAAGCCAATTACATACAGTTTTCTAACAGACAGAATCTTTGTGACTCCCACATAATTTTAAGTGATGGGTTTAATGGTTATAATGGAAGGAACCCAACGGAGAGAAAAGGTTTACAGTGTAAGCAGAAAGATTAGAGGTTAGAAATAAGTCAAGGATGTTGAGCCGATCTCCAAGACGGTCAGGGATGCGAGTAGGGTGCTGGACTAACTGCTCTAGGTTGCTTAGGATGAAAATGATGTAGGCTTGTTCACCAGGTTTGACAGTGAAATGAGAGGAAAGCCACTGGCGGTGGTGAATATTGAAATCACCTAAAATGGAGATTTCAGAGAAAAGAGAGGTTAATATGATGTGTTCCACTTTAACACCTTACGAGCAGCCTATGCGGTTTATTTATATGTACCGCCCAGCGGGGTGTTTTTAGCCAAAATAGGGCTGTTTACGTGATCATTTTCATGCCTAAATAAGACCCAGAACGTAAAACAAGTACCTATCCCTGAAAGGGCATAATCAGAGCTTTCGAATGACACCATAACGATCCTTTTATGATGGCTAGTTTTCTTGCAATAACCGTGCAACGCGAGTGCAAAAAAGCATGTAATTAGCCACTTTCCCGATACAATTCCTTATATAGCGAGTGAGAGAGGGAGGAGGGAGCTGGGATTCGTGTCAGTATGTTCGCCGCGGTGGTCTGGAGCAGTCATACGCTCGCTACTCTCCTGCCACCACTTGTCTCTCTCTCTCAGCAACATTACGTGCTGAAATTGCCACTCGACCTATGTCGAGCGCCGCCACATAGTCCAGCTTTATTTAACTCGACTTATGTGGTGAGCCGCTAATTAAGGGTTAAAGATAGGTAGTTGTTGTTGTTGTTCCCTAAGCTGCCTGGCCGAACAGCCCCGAGTCCCTGAGAAAGGCCATGGCCACGATCGGGCTTTCCCACAGAGCTCTCATTGAGTGTAGATTGTGTTGTTGGCGTAAGTGGTTGTGTGAAATGCAGTCTTCTATGATGTGTTTATGGTATGGGGTGCTGTGTTACATCCCGGGCAGGCGTCGACAACGGAGTCATCCAATCTCTTCTGATAGCTCAGGAGAGCTGGATGGTGTCCGCATCTCAGCCTGGCCAGGTGGACTCTGTCCTCGCGAGGAAGGGAGGATTCGAAAGGATGGATTTCGGGAGGTCGTGCATGCAGCTGTGTGTTGTCTGTGAGTGAGTGGATGGATCGGTGAGAGATATGAGTATGGATGTGCTTCTGGAAGTTGGTTCGGCGTGGGCAGGGAGGGAGAGAGGACAATAATTGTGTGTGATACCGTGTGCTGGGTGTTGTTTTGATATTTCTTGGTGTCTGTGGGTGTGTTGCCATGTAGTTTAGTGGGTGGTCTTGGTTCGTGGAGGCTGCTGCCAGGAATTGAGTGCCTCTCATGTCCAGATGGTCTTTGACTTTGAGGATTTTGGTTTCTTGATGTAGGTGATCTTGGGTGCAGTAGCTGTGCAGCCTGTAATGATCTTCAGGGCTTTGTTTTGAATAGTCTGTAAGGTCTTATGATGTGTTTCAGCTAGGTTAGAAGCCCAGGCTGGGCTTGCGTATTCCATCACTGATCTTATGTATTGTTTATATACTGTGGTGGTAGTTTCTTTGTTGTGTCCAAATTTTGTGTGAGCAAGTGACCTGAGGGCGTTAAGTCTGGGTGTCAGTTTCTTTTTAATGTTTGTGGTGTGCTGTTTGAATGTCATATGAGTATCATATGTTACTCCTAGGATTTTGGGTGTGTGTGTATGTGTTAGGGGTGTGTTGTTTATGGTGAGTTGAGGGATTTATTCGTGTTCTCCTGTCCAACTTGTGAGCAGGGTTGCGGTGGATTTGGCTGGGGCTAGATTAAGTCTGTTTGTAGTGCACCAGCCATGTAGTGTGTTGAGATAGGGTTGAAGGAGATCTGTTGCTCTTTTTGGGTCATGGTGTGTGCATGTGAGTGTTATGTCATCTGCATAGGAGGCTAAGTTTATTTGGGGCGTATTGGGTGTAGTTATATCGTGCATGTACAGATTGAAGAGTGCGGGCGATAGGACGGATCCTTGTGGGACTCCGTTTGGAAAGTTTTTGATTTTAGATGACTGACCGGCAAAAGATACGTGTGCACATCTGCCTGCTAGGAAGTTGGCCAGCCACCTTTTTGTGTTGTTGTGCATGTTTTGTGTTGTAGATTTTGTTTGTTAGGTTGTGGCGGGGGATGGCATCGAAGGCTTTACTAATGTCGAGTGTGGCTAATAGTGATCTGTGTGGTGGTCTAGCTGAGTTGATGCCGTCGAAAGCTCTTTGTGTAAGGTCTGTGAGAAGAGTGTTTGTGGAGTGCAGTGGCCTAAAGCCATGTTGTGTTGGAGCTAGGGATAGGTCAGGTGTAATTAGTTGTAATACTAGGCGTTCCATGACTTTGGAGGGGGAGCAAAGGAGTGTGATGGGGCAGTGCGAGGAGGGTAGCATGGGGTCTTTGTTGGGTTTGGGGAATGTGATGATGATACACCAAATGTCTGGTATTGTGTTGTGTGAATAGCTGTAGTTTGATATGTTAGTGAGTGCTTGTATGCCTTGTGGTCCCAGGTGTCTGAGGTGTATGTTGCTTATGTGTCTAGGCCACAGGTGGGTGAGTGCTTGAGATTGTTGATGATATGCTTTGTCTGGTGATTGGTGAAGGGTGTATAGTCAGGGTCTGTGGGGAATTGTCTCTTACGTCGGATGACATGTCGGTCGTCTTTGTGAGGTTTTAGGTGGCTGACATGTGAAAAGTGATTGATGAGAGTGTTTGCTTGTTGTTTACATGAAGGAGTAGAGTCTGTTGTTGTGATTGCAGCATGTGATTGTGTTGTGTTGCTGTTGGAAAGTGTGATGCTGTTTAGTGTTTTGTAGAGTTTTTTGGGGTTTGTTTTGTGATCAGGTGTTTGTAGGAAGTTATTCCAATTTAGTTTTTGTTGTTCTTGTATTTTGTTGTTAGTTTGGGTGTTGAGTGCTTGAATTTGTTGTGTGATGTCTTGTGTGTGGGGTGCTGGGGAGTGTTTCAGTATGTCGCGTTGTCTGATGAGGTTTTGAATTTCTGGTGTGAAGTTGGGGTTGTGTCTTTTTCTGTTACCTCTTGGAATGTGTTTCTTGTCAGCGTTTTGGATAGTTTTATTGAGTACTTGTTGATGTTAGTGATGGGTGTACTGTTTAGAGTTGTGAAGTGTTGTTCTGTCTCATTTGTGAATGCTTCCCAGTTAGCTCTTTTATAATTGGTGTATGTGTGTTTGTGGCTAGCTGGGGTGAGTCTGGTTTTGGTGGTGATAATGATCGGGAGGTGGTCAGAGCCTAAGGTTCTGACCACCCTCCAGGATGTTGTGGGGGCGAGTTCTGGGGAGCAAAAGGTGATGTCTGGAGATGATGGGTTATAGAGGGCTTGGTGAGGAATATGGGTATGTTGATGGATGTCGTTAAGGATGATGAGGTTATCGGTTTGGTTTTGTAGTACCAGCCCTCTGTCTGTGTCGGGGTTGTCGACAAACCAGGCCGACGTCTTGGCGTTGAAGTCACCAGGTAGTCAAAGGAGTTAGGAAAGTCAGTAGAGTTAGGGGATAGATAAATGGCTCAGATATATTTAGTTTGAGAGTGACAAGAAAGTTTGAGCCAGAGAATTGAGACTTCAGAGGAGTCAAAGTCGGGAACACAAGAACAAGTGAGTTTGTTATGTATTGTACATACCTGTATACACAACATCCACCTTTGGCTTTGAAAATAGGATAACAAATGTAGGATGAAACAGTGAAGGGGTTGCTGGAAGTTGCCTCAGACACCTGAATCTCTGTGAGAAAAAAAGAGAACAGTTTTTTTGGAGGTGTTCGACAGAGGGAAAGTTAGATGAAAGGCAGCGAATATTGGAGAAATAAATGGCTAGAGTCTCAGACCGTGGTCCAAAGCATCTTGATGGGTCGTCAGGGGTAGGTCGAGTATGGTCAGAAAGCATATTCATAATTATGAATCCTTGTGAGTAGTTACTGCTCAATATCTAGATATTTTAATGCATTAAATTAATCCCATTTATACAACTACTCAGCTGAAAAAAGTTTTAGCATTTATTGATAAGGCTTCAGCTAATAATACAAATAATAGCATCATTGACATGTAAAATGCATCCATATAGTTTATTAGTATATTGGCCATAATCGTGTGGTGCATTGGAATTAAGAAGATTAATAGCTTTTCCCAAGCCCTTAATAAACTATTCAGTGTAATAATTATGTTCCCGTATTTATTCAATCGTTGGTTCCTTTTCCACAGATCAGCTACAGGGGAGGTCTCTCACACTTTTGCAATCAAGTGGACCAGTATCCCAGGTCTCAGGGGTCCCACAAAGTTCAGGGGCCGTTCCAATGGTCCTAACAGGCTCTTGTGATATCCCTGAGGGGAGGCTCGGTCCCCAGTGGTTGGTCTAGGGTCTACAGAAATGATCCTGCGGAGAATGAAGAGACCGAGGACGAGGGAGGCCAGACTGAGGAGGAAAGTGATCTGGAAAGTGAGGGAGCTGCCGATGTTGCTCTGGTGGTGGAGCTGGCCAACTGTAACAGGGGCAAGGGACTTCCAGCTCCTCATGAGACTCCTGAAGGTGCAGATCCGAAGGGCAGTTAGCGGTAAGTGAATTACAATATAACAAAGCATGTTTACCGAGGACCAAAACTACTACTTACAAAAACCTATTCAGGATACCAGTTCCATTCGCTTTGTTTCGGGAGCCACATACCATATTATACATAATATTGTCTATAATCATATCTTGGATGAAATTAAATTCAGTTGTTCCTATGTGTTTAGCACTCATCTGGCTAAAACCATGGCAGAAGGTAAAGACATAGGAACAACTGAATTCAATTTCACCCAAGATAAGATTATAGACAATAGTATAGATTAACTATATATTTAATGTATAATAGGGAATGTGAGTAATGTAATGTAACTGACCATTAAGCAAATATGCACCTATATAATCACTAATAGTGCTGAAAGAGTTCATCGACATACGTTTTATATCCATGATTATTGATTAAGAGAGATCTTTCCTGATATGAAGTATACTAATATAATGTAACAAAAATAATGTTTTCACAGTTAGAGGATTTCATGAAAACCATTGGCTTGAAAATTAAATCGGATGTTCCTTGTCTTTGTTTTGGTCTCAATATTGACCAAAGTTTGAGTTTCATGATCTGTTTTGCCACCATCATACATACACAAATTTATAGACCAACAGCTCCACACGAAGCGTGGTTCCGGTCTCACGTCCTAATGGTGGCGTTCCAGGCAATCAGGGAATGTTGTTAGAAAATTTGATGTTCGATATAAGTCAGATGTTCCCATTTTAATATTTCTGTTGCAATAATTATATTCTCCGTCTGAGACTGTCCTTCTATAAATCCCCCCTGCCATAGGAGATCACTACATCTTTTACAATTCAACTTAGTCCACATCTGAGTCTTTCCTTCTCTCATTTTCTATCGCTAGAAGATATTCTAAGAATATTTCACTTTTGAGGCATAATTTTGATGATTTTGTTTCCTTAAATTTGTTTCCTGTATCAATTCCCATATTAGTTGCCCTTTTCTTATTTACCACCACCAGAGGATGTTCGCTACGCCCTAATCACCACGAGCGGAGACGTTGTGTCCCCGCCCTCAGCTTTCATGCCTGAAGAGGAGATGTCGGCCCTGCTAGCAACTCTGGATCCACAAGGACCAAAGTCCGACGAAGGAGGAGCCGCTGCTGTCATTTTGGCTGCTCGAGATCTGACGTAAGTTTTGTGATTTATTGTTATGTTCAGAGAGAGAGAGAGAGAGAGAGAGAGAGAGAGAGAGAGAGAGAGAGAGAGAGAAGTGGTGGAAATTAGTACCTCATCCCCATTCCACGATCCATCCCTCAGATGGCACGTTGGATGTTGCAAACCAATCTATGACCGAGTTGCCTCACTTGCGAGGGATATACTCAGTATCATATTATATCTCTGCTAGGCATCATAATGATAACACACTCCAAATATCTCCCCTCCTTACTCTGAATCTATTCTTATAACCTCCTTCCTTCCCCCAGGTGGCGTGTAGGAGTGTCGCGAACCATCCTACACTTCAGTTGCCGTGCTTGCCACCAAGGAGACGCGGTGTACCAGGCGCTGCAGGGGAACCAAGCCACCTACCACCTGGTCACCAAGTTTAGGGCTACTATGGCTGCCTCCACTCCCAGGAAGGCTTCAGCAATGGCTGTCAAACTTCTCGGCTTTGATCAGAAGTTTGTCTACACCGTCCGAGGTAATTTTGATAATCGTCGATTATAGCAAGTAAATAAATAATCAGCATCTCTTGCTGTCCTTTTGTAATTCCAGTTGTTGTTGTTGTTGTTGTTCCCTAAGCTGCCTGGCCGAACAGCCCCGAGTCCCTGAAGAAGGCCACGGCCACGATCGGGCTTTCCCACAGAGCTCTCATTGAGTGTAGGTTGTGTTGTTGGCGTAAGTGGTTGTGTGAAATGCAGTCTTCTATGATGTGTTTAATGGTATGGGGTGCTGTGTTACATCCCGGGCAGGCGTCGACAACGGAGTCATCCAGTCTCTTCTGATAGATCAGGAGAGCTGGATGGTGTCCGCATCTCAGCCTGGCCAGGTGGACTCTGTCCTCGCGAGGGAGGGAGGATTCGGAAGGATGGATTTCGGGAGGTCGTGCATGCAGCTGCGTGTTGTCTGTGAGTGAGTGGATGGATTGGGCGAGAGATATGAGTATGGATGTGCTTCTGGAAGTTGGTTCGGGGTGGGCAGGGAGGGAGAGAGGACAATAACTGTGTGTGATACCGTGTGCTGGGTGTTGTTTTGATATTTCTTGGTGTCTGTGGGTGTGTTGCCATGTAGTTTAGTGGGTGGTCTTGGTTCGTGGAGGCTGCTGCCAGGAATTGAGTGCCTCTCATGTCCAGATGGTCTTTGACTTTGAGGATTTTGGTTTCTTGATGTAGATGATCTGTGGGTGCAGTAGCTGTGCAGCCTGTAATGATCTTCAGGGCTTTGTTTTGAATAGTCTGTAAGGTCTTATGATGTGTTTCAGCTAGGTTAGAAGCCCAGGCTGGGCTTGCGTATTCCATTACTGATCTTATGTATTGTTTATATACTGTGGTGGTAGTTTCTTTGTTGTGTCCAAATTTTGTGTGAGCAAGTGACCTGAGGGCGTTAAGTCTGGGTGTCAGTTCTTTTTAATGTTTGTGGTGTGCTGTTTGAATGTCATATGAGTATAATATGTTACTCCTAGGATTTTGGGTGTGTGTGTATGTGTTAGGGGTGTGTTGTTTATGGTGAGTTGAGGGATGTATTCGTGTTCACCTGTCCAGCTTGTGAGCAGGGTTGCGGTGGATTTGGCTGGGGCTAGATTCAGTCTGTTTGTAGTGCACCAGCCATGTAGTGTGTTGAGATAGGGTTGAAGGAGATCTGTTGCTCTTCTTGGGTCATGGTGTGTGCATGTGAGTGTTATATGTCATCTGCATAGGAGGCTAAGTTTATTTGGGGAGTATTGGGTGTAGTTATATCGTGCATGTACAGATTGAAGAGTGCGGAGCGATGGGACGGATCCCTGTGGGACTCCGTTTGGAAAGTTTCTGATTTTAGATGACTGACCGGCAAAAGATACGTGTGCACATCTGCCTGCTAGGAAGTTGGCCAGCCACCTTTTTGTGTTGGTGTGCATGTTTGTGTTGTAGATTTTGTTTGTTAGGTTGTGGCGGGGGATGGCATCGAAGGCTTTACTAATGTCGAGTGTGGCTAACAGTGATCTGTGTGGTGGTCTAGCTGAGTTGATGCCGTCAAAAGCTCTTTGTGTAAGGTCTGTGAGAAGAGTGTTTGTGGAGTGCAGTGGCCTAAAGCCATGTTGTGTTGGAGCTAGGGGTAGGTCGGGTGTAATTAGTTGTAATACTAGGCGTTCCATGACTTTGGAGGGGGAGCAAAGGAGTGTGATGGGGCGGTGCGAGGAGGGTAGCGTGGGGTCTTTGTTGGGTTTGGGGAATGTGATGATGATACCATGCTTCCAAATGTCTGGTATTGTGTTGTGTGAATAACTGTAGTTTGATATGTTAGTGAGTGTTTGTATGCCTTGTGGTCCCAGGTGTCTGAGGTGTATGTTGCTTATGTTGTCTAGGCCACAGGCGGGTGAGTGCTTGAGATTGTTGATGATATGTTTTGTCTGGTGATTGGTGAAGGGTGTATAGTCAGGGTCTGTGGGGAATTGTCTCTTACTTCGGATGACACGTCGGTCGTCTTTGTGAGCCTTTAGGTGGCTGACATTGTGAGAAGTGATTGATGAGAGTGTTTGCTTGTTTGTTTACATGAAGGAGTAGAGTCTGTTGTTGTGATTGCAGCATGTGATTGTGTTGTGTTGCTGTTGGAAAGTGTGATGCTGTTTAGTGTTTTGTAGAGTTTTTTGGGGTTTGTTTTGTGATCAAGTGTTTGTAGGAAGTTATTCCAATTTAGTTTTTGTTGTTCTTGTATTTTGTTGTTAGTTTGGGTGTTGAGTGCTTGAATTTGTTGTGTGATTTGTTGTGTGTGGGGTGCTGGGGAGTGTTTCAGTGTGGCGTTGTCTGATGAGGTTTTGAATTTCTGGTGTGAAGTTGGGGTTGTGTCTTTTTCTGTTACCTCTTGGAATGTGTTTCTTGTCAGCGTTTTGGATAGTTTTATTGAGTATGTGTACAGCATTGTTGATGTTAGTGATGGGTGTACTGTTTAGAGTTGTGAAAGTATTGTTCTGTCTCATTTGTAATGCTTCCCAGTTAGCCTCTTTTATAATTGGTGTATGTGTGTTTGTGGCTAGCTTGGGTGAGTCTGGTTTTGGTGGTGATAATGATCGGGAGGTGGTCAGAGCCTAAGGTTCTGACCACCCTCCAGGATGTTGTGGGGGCGAGTTCTGGGGAGCAAAAGGTGATGTCTGGAGATGATGGGTTATAGAGGGCTTGGTGAGGAATATGGGTATGTTGATGGATGTCGTTAAGGATGATGAGGTTATCTGTTTGGTTTTGTAGTACCAGCCCTCTGTCTGTGTCGGGGTTGCCGACAAACCAGGCCGACGTCTTGGCGTTGAAGTCACCACCCAGGATGATGTGTGGGGTGTTTGTGATGTGTTGTAAGTGTGGTCTGTATTCATTTGGTACTGTAGGGGATGTTTGGGGAGGGATGTATGTGTTTATGATGGTTATGTTGGATTTGTTGCCAGTGCGTATTTTAATTGATTGTATTTCTGTTGTGTTATCATTTGGGGGGAGGAGGGATTTGGTTGGTACACTGTTTACTATGTATGATATTTCATTGTGTACCAGGGTGATGAGTCCACCGCCCCCGCCGACAGCCCGGTCTTGTCTGATGGTGGTGAAATTATGAAATGTGGGTGTTTTTTTGTGATGTGCGGAGTTTTGTTTCTTGTAATATGGCAATGTGTATGTTGTGTTGTTTGATGAAGTGTGAGAGTTCGTGTTTCTTTGTGTTAATGCCATCTATGTTCAATTGGAGAATGTTAATGTTATGTGCACGATGTATGTTGGGTGCTGCTGCACGAGGATGGGGTGGGGGTGAGGGAGGGGCTGGAGGTTGGGATGGGTGAGGTGGGGGTGGGGATTGGGGAGCAGGAGATGGGGGTTGGAATGGAATTAGGATGGGGTGTGGTGTGTGGAGTTGAGGATGTGGATGGTATGGGAAAGTTAGGTGGGTTAGGGAGGAGAGGTGGACGGGTTTTAGGGGGGGGAGTGGATGATATGGGAAGGCTAGGTGGGTTGGGAGGAGAGGTGGACGGGTTTTAGGCGAGGGATTTGACTGGGAGGGGGGGGGCATGAGGAACAGGTCCAGGTGTTCGTGTAGTGTTTCTTGGAGGCAAAGTGTTGTACAGGTGAAGTGGGTCCATTTCCTGCATGAATTGCAGAGAACTGAACCCTTAGTGTGGCGACTCGAAGTGTTGGGTTTTGAGCAAGTTGGATCATATGTATGTGTACGTGGGTCCTGGGTTGCTCTCAATGTCTCCAGTAATAAAGAACATTAGTAAACTTTCAGAAAGCTTATTATCAGAAAGTTGCAGAAAATATAACAATGCCTTTATAAACATCCCAACAAGGCACTGAGTTACAAGTAACAATATTCTTTATCTGTTTATCTCGGTCTGCGTAAATGACCTAATTAGTTTATCCTCCTATCAAATATATTACAAATTTTGATCTGACCAAATGTTTTTGATTTGTATAGCTTCAATTAGTAAGACGAATTAGGACTGATATATAAAACATTGCAGTGTTCATTCGCCGATTGTAGACAACACACAACAATTGATCAATTGAGAGTTTCGGTCTGTAATGAAGTACAAGTAATATTAATCAGAAATACAAAAATAAAAAGGCTTGCGATGGCTGGAAATCATGTTGATATCGATTTCATGTACTGTACTATGCCACTGTATGTGTATGTTTACTACAGATGTATTATAGCTTGCATTTTGGGTATTTAAAATATCGATGTCTGCAGCTTATGCTGTCTGATCACTAATAAGGTTACACTCATTTGAATCTATGCAACTTCATAGCCAAGTTCTGAAACATTTGGGATATAATAAAGCATTGCATTGCATCGTTATTATTCGATATCAATTCGAATGGGTGCGCCGCTATTGGTGTTTACGAACTGTACAATTGCCTTCAGTGATAAGTGGTATAACATGTAACTGCAAATTTCTGTGGTAAACTGAACTTCATTATAGCTAAAAACTCAGAGATTTTTAATAATCTCCTCTCTCTCTCACCAGACCTGAGGAAGTTTACCGGTAACGACAAACTCCGGGCGGCGCTGCAGGAGCCCGAGGGATCCTGTGTGGTGGCGGCTCATGGCGTCTGGTGGATCAGTCTTCAACATGAACAAGTGGATCCCCAGCAAAGAAGTAGGTGGTAGTGGTGGATCCATTATAACAGTGGATCCCCAGTATAGATGTTGGTGGTGGTGGTTGAACTATATGATAAAGTTTCTCATTGTCAAACTTTCAAGAGGTGCAAATCAAAGGGACAAACACCTGTAATAACTTTCACTTGTTAAACTTCGTATATTTTTGTTTTCAGGTATGCATAAATGATAATTGGGATTTTTATTTTCAAATAGGTATGTTTACACTATTTGTATATTAAACAAATGCACTGTAAACAATATCCGTAAACTTAACAGTAAGAGACCGCAAACAATAACGCACCAAAACTGTATTCAGTATTACGTTCTCTTTACTGTATTACACCCCTAAATTAAGGTAATAATACAGTAAAGAACCATAGATGTTGATGGTTAGATATGGTTGTGACCGCTAAAAATACAGTATTATCTTTGCAATACCGCTGCCTGTCCCGTGACCATACAAACAACGGATATAGTGTATATTTCTTAATGTATAGCAATGTACACCCACAAATTAATCCCAATAGCCTTGTTTGCATAAGGAAATAATTATGCAAGAGGCCCTCGAACCTTTATAAGAGACTGTGCAATAGTCACTGATTATGAAAATTGCTGTTTAATCCCTTCAGCACGATGACGTAATTTTCAACATGTCCTGGTTACTATTAGACAGTGTTCTTTAGCTTATGATATACTTCTACGACTCAAAGAATGCCAATAAACCCCCTGAATATCATAGATACTTATCAAACCAATTTTAGCCAATATAAAAGATAACTAGGGAGAGCGCATACCTCCGCCTATGGTGAGGGAGGAGTGTGCCCTACCGATTGCCTCCTAAATTGAATCACTTCATCCTTACCGCATATCCTATAGGCCCAGCAAATTTCGTGAAAGTCAGTCATTAACTTTGTGACCGTCAGCTGGAGAAACATAAACAAAACCAAAACCAAAATTCTTACTGTACGTTATTTGATTGGTACATTATTGCTCACTTATAATTCAAAATACCAAAATTATTTAATGTATCTTTCTTATCTTTCCTTTGACTACCCAGGTCGTGACTAAGAAATTCGTGCGTGTCCTGAGCCAACGGGTTAGCCCAGAGCACAAGTGCCTCCGGAGTGCCAGCGGTGCCAGTGTATAGGGGGCGCCACGGAGGTCAAACTACAGTGCCGCAGCTGCTCAATCAGTTTCGAAGGCAGTAATGGCAGTGGTGGTAGTGGTAGTGGTGGTTTGTCGGTGCCTTCTATTTCTGCCCATGAAGCCGAGCAACAAACGGGTATTGCACAGGAGGGAGTAAATATGGACGCCCCTGTCCTTTCACTGGCAAGTTATTTTCATCATCGTGTGTATTTCATTAGCTATTAGGAGTAAACTGTAAGGTCTCCCTGGCAAGTTCTCTTCATAACTGTGTATATTTCATTGGCTATAGGAGTAAACTGTAACTGGTTTCCCTGGCATGTTCTCTTCATAACACTGTATCTAATTGGCTATAGGAGTAAACTGTAAGGTCTCCCTGGCAAGTTCTCTTCATAAATGTGCATCTAATTGGCTATAGGAGTAAACTGTAAGGTTTCCCTGACAAGTTCTCTTCATAACTGTGTATCTAATTGGCTATGAGTACACTGTTAGATTCTGTAACATTTGTCACAAAAAATGGCACCACTAATGGAAGTACAACAGATAACGCATATTGTAAAGGAGGAAGCTGCTGTATTTTCCCTGGTATACATCTTATTAGTTATACACCGTTAGATAGATTCCTTCATATGATGACGCCATTATGGCCAACTTCTACAGACGGAAATACACACGGATGTCGCCGTATTTTCCCTGATAAGTGTGTTCTTCTGTATCGTTTGCATGTTTCATTATCTATACACTCTTAGCTTCCTTAGTAATTTGTCTTTTGTACATTTAAGGGGAGACCGGCCGTTTTTTGGGACTTTTGTTTCCCTCATGTTTAGCCCCACTAGTTTTCAGATATTAATACGTTCGGCATTACTTTGGCGATATTGATATCTTTAGCTCCATTTTGTTGTAAGTTTTAAGACCTGTCTGTCCATTTAGGTGTCGATATTTTCCTGGCGAGCGATAGCGAGCTTGTAATTATAAGAGAAATCGGCCTTCGGCCGGGAAATTTTTCTGCCGAAAAAATGTATAAATTTATCTTGAGGGTGTATCTAGGGAGTGTTTTTCTAAGTTTGAGGGAGGTCTAGCGAGAAAACTAAAAACATAAATGAATGAAATCATTAATTAATTGACCACAAAAACAGACCGTCTTCCCTTAATTAGATATCGGACTAGACTGCTTGGAAGATACCAGATTTACACCTTGAGAATTATGACACGTTTACACCTTGAGAATTTACACCTTGAGAATTTACACCTTGAAAATTTACACCTCGAGAATTTACACCTCGAGAATTTACACCTTGATAATTTACACCTTGAGAATTATGACGCGTTTACACCTTGAACATCTACACCTTGAGAATTTACACCTTGAGAATGATGACGCGTTTTGCTAGTTTTTTTTCTGGTCAGTTTAGGTATCAAAGGGATCAAATATATCTCGATCAAACTTCAAAATTCAACAGTTCCTCCCTAAACTGGATAACTGATAACCAGAATCTAATGAAGAAACACCGAATACCGAGAGGGTTAATTTGATCACAGGCCTGGCACCGCTATTGATAAATTAACAAAAGAGTACGTGCATTAAGGGGGAACACCGTTTTTTTTTTATCTTTCTTTCCTTTTTTCTCTATCCCTGGCTTGTATCCATTTGGCCCCATTCAGCCAACTTTTTAAAGACGTTTATCCCCATCCAGGTGTCGATTTCTTCCTGGCGAGCGATAGCGAGCCAGCATTGTATGGAGAAATCCGGCTTCGCCGGAGAAAATTTTCTATCGAAAAATGTACACATTTAGCTTGCTGTCAAAAGATAAATATATATATGTTGGCTAGCTCCCGCTCGCCAGGAAAATATTGACACCTGGATGGGGGTCGACGTCTTAAAACAGTAGGCTGAATGGGGTCAAATGGATACAAGCCAAAGAGAGAGGGAGAGAAAGAGGGAAAAAGCGAGGTGGGCTCCCTTAAATTGTCTATCCTACTTTATTGGTAGACGCAAATCTGGCTTTCTGATGGTTAACTTCCTTGATTTCCCTATTATTATCTGATTACCAAATGACCCAATTCGAGTAACTTGATTGCATATCTTGTACTTCTTCTGCTGGTTCCCTATCCGACCTCACCTTTATATGGACTCACCTGTTACTTAAGGGGAGGAAGACCTTTTCTTTGGTCTATTAATTCATTTATTCATATATTTTTTTTATTTTCCTCCCTAGACCTTCATCAAGCTTAGAAACACACCCCCTAGACCCCCCTTCAAGATAAATTTGTACATTATTCGGTAGAAATATTCCTCTTAAAATTGCATCTCGCTATCGCTCGCCAGGAAATAATCGACACCTAAATGGCACGAAAGGTCTTAAAATTGACAACGAAATGGGATGAAAGGTGTTAAAATCGCCAAACTAATGGGCCGAACGTCTTCTAATCTCAAAAACTATATAGTGGGGCTAAACATTAGGGAGAAGGGGGTCCAGAAAAACGGTCTGCCTCCCCTTAAGGTTATTACCCATTATGTCCCTCTTGATCTAATATGCATTTGTATTTTTTCTTTATGATCAGACCAATTTGACCATCAGCGCCGACATCAAAAACGGATTTCTAGAGCAGTTTGTGAAGAAGAATGCCGCGTTTGAGCTGAACAAGTTGGCTGACGAGGAGAGGCAGAACACGTCGGAGAGCAGCAGTGAACAGGAGGAGGAGGAGACGGAGGAGGAAGCGGAAGGAGGAGAACAAGAAGAAGGAGAAGAAGAAGAAGAGGAAGAAGGAGAAGAGGAAGAAGTACCAGGGGGTGAAAACGAGGAAGATTTACAAGCAGGAACAGCGGGAGGAGGAGGAGGAGCAGGAGGAACAGATCATCAAAACGTCGGAGCAGTAGAGGAGGACTTAGTACTAGAGGAAGGAGACCGAGGACAAGAAGAAGAGGCCGATGGTGTTGATTATGAATATTACGATTACGGAGAGTATAATTGAGAGTCGGCAACCATAATACTATACCATTGATAGGAGTAGCCAAAGTGTTGACAAGCGTAGTTATGGGTAGTACACAGTAAATATATAGATATTTTCGTTAACAGTGAGCTAAGTTGTCAAAGCGTAGCAAGGGGTTATTGTAATTATATATACATTACATAGACGTTTTGGTTAACATATGTTAATTAAAGCAATCAAGTATATTATTACACGATTAACCAGATATAAAGTAAATCCAGTTAGACCAGTGGTTCTTAACCTTTTTAGCACCGCGCCCCCCTTTGGTCAGGACTGTATTCATGATGCTCCCCCCCCCCCCCCCCCTCCCGAAGCCTCTGATGCCTAGAAAACTATTGTTTTTATCCATTCCATATAGATGCTTAAGACGCAAGATACTGTAAAAAGGGCGAAACAATAACCAATCTGCATGCAAGGATTATAACTAATTAATGGTTTTATGTCAACACTACATGTGGTTGCTTGGAATGACGGTTGTGAACTTTTCCTATCAAAGTTTCTTATTTATATATATCTTTGCGATTACCCTGTATGCATTTGAATGGCCTAGCATATTTTCCAACTTTGATTACCCCCACCCGCCCCCCCCCCCTAGCATTGTCAAACCGCCCCCTAGAGGCCCCCCCCCCCCACCATCCGGTTAAGAACGCCGGAGGTTAGACAGTCATTAGAGTCACTCCAACCGTCAAACCATTTCTTCCTGACATCGGTGAACGCTTCAAGGTTAAAGGTGGCGATTTAAGGAAGTGAATAAATGGGCCGGTATAACAACTTAATTACTTCATCGAGATGTATAGGAGCAATTCGCTTTGTAAAATGAGTCTTAATGGATACTAATTTTATCGCTTGTGTCAACCTACTTAAAATCATAAATAAAATGATTATTGTATTCCTAACGACTCACAATAAGCATAAGATGATATTAGGGAAGATTTAATATAATAGAATTATGTAAGGTTCAGCATTGACTTAGAATTAATGAACAAATACCCGCGTGTGTGTGTGTGTGTTTGTGTGTGTCGAGAGAGGAGGAGGAGAGAGACGACGAGAGAGAGAGACGGAGACGAGGAGAGCGAGGAGAGAAAGGAGGCACTCGGGCGGAGATCAGAGGAGAGATGCCCTCGATGAAGGAAGAGCAGGAGAGACGAGATCTAATATTAGAAAATGCATTATAAATAATGTTAATAGAACTTCTTGAACCACAGTTGCACATAAATGTGGAAAGGTGTTAGCTCTCAGGTGTGTATAATTACTATTTCAAGTTTTCGATGGAATTACATGAACATTATATATGGTTATTAACAGACCAAGAAACATATTATATGCGTATTCCATTGAAAAACACCTATTCGTATGGTATTACATGAAGAACATATATTGGTATTACCACGAGACACATATTATATGGTATTACAATGAAGAACATTTATAGGTATCAGGAAGAACAGATTATATGGATTACATGAAGAACGAAAATTTATATGGTATTACATGAAGAAACATATTATATGGTATTACCATGAAGAACATATTATATGGTATTAATGAGACACAGAAACAGAACATATTAATGGTTATTACATGCAAATATTATATGGTATTACATGAAGGAACGATTATCTGTACTTTACATGACAGCAGAACATCTTATATGGTAATAACATGAACATATTATACGTTATTACATGAAGAACATATTATATGGTATTACATTGAAGAACATATTATATGGCATTACTATGAGACACCATATTATATGGTATTACCATGAAGACCATATTATATGGTATTACATGAAGAACACTATTATATGGTATTACATGAAAGAACATATTATATTGTACTTCACATTAGAACATATTTATTATGGTATGTAAAAACATTTAAAAAAAAACCATGAAAGAACATAATTATATGGTATTACATGACCAATATTAATGGTATTACATGAACGAACACTATTATCGGGTATTACATGAGAACATAATATGGTATACATGAAAAGAACACTTATATATGGTACTAAATGAAGAAACATATTATATGGTATTACATGAACATATTAGTATGGTATTCTGAAGCACAATTATATGCGCCCCCTCTATTACATGACAGCACCCCACACTATATACCTCGGCCCCTACCTACCCCCCCACACATCCCCACGCCCGAAACACTATATATGGATTACATGAAGAACCATATTATATGGTTATTACATGAAGAACATATTATATGGTCTTAACATGAAGACACCATCTTATATGGTTAATCCATGAAGAACACTATATATTTGGTTATTAAATGAAGAACATCTTATATGGTACTTCTAGAGTCTCGGTGTTGTTTCCCTGTTCTTGATAGTGTTCAGAGCACACTCGTACATTGTTCTTGATAGTGTTCGAGAGACACTACATTGTTCTTGATAGTGTCAGGAGGACACTACACTGTTCTTGATAGTTTTTCAGAGACACTTTGCCATTGCCAGGGGAAAAAACTGTATAAACTATTTCATTAAAGTTTTCTCCCCCAATGACCCACTGATAGGAGTATCTGTCCACCAAGGACCACACACGCTTAAGGCGACAGCGTTTTTAGTTTGTTCCTCTAAGACCTCCATCAACTTTAAAATTATACTTCCCCTAGGACCCTCTTTCACAAGATAAATTTGTAAAAATTTTTCGGTTTAGGAAGGAAAAAATGCCGTCCGCCCCGAAGGCCGGTTCCTCTTACATTACAGGCTCGCTATCGCTCCGCCCAGGACAAAAAATCGAAACACCTACAATGGCACGAAATGTTTTAAAAAATTTTTTAAAGAAAACTGGGGCGGAACAAGTTCTTAAAAAAAAAAATTTTTTTCCCGCCCACACTAATGGTTCGAACGTCTTATAATATCTCAAAATCAATGGAGTCTAGACATGGCTGGAGAAAGGGGTCCCGAAAAAAAAATTCCCTTCAAGTGTAAATCTCCCCCTTTAAACACAAAATCCGGCATAACTTTTTTTTATCTTGAATAATTTTCAGAAGTACACAGATGCTTTAACTTCATCTAGCATCCCAAATAATGAACTACCGGTACCCCACTAACTGGATCTAAGTGACCTGCTTTATTTAATTTTTCTCCTTTCTCTTCTTTTTCTGGCTTGTAATCCATTCGGCCCCATTCAGCCAACTGTTTTAAGACGCTTTATCCCACATCCCATAGTGTGCGATTTCTTCCTGGCGAGCGATAGCGAGCCAAGCATTAAATGAAGAAATCCGGCTTCGCCGGAGATAGCTAAGTTTTTCTACCGACAAACAGCTTGTATCAAATTTAGCCCTGCTGTCAAAAATTATTTAAAACAAATATGCTTGCGCTCGCTACCGCCTCACCCAGTAAAAAAAAAATGACACTGCTGGGGATAACACGCTCTTAAACACAATAGGCTGAATGGGGCAGAATGGATTACAAGCCAGAGAAAGGAGGAAAAGAAAGCGAGAAGGAAAAGGACTTGAGAAACAAAGAGCAGGGTTCACCTCCCTTAACGTGAGTAACTTGAAGTAATGAGCAGGACGATTATGCGCCACTATACTTGATTATGCGCCACTATACTTGATTATGCGCCACTATACTTGATTATGCGGCCCACCTATATTGATTTCTGCGCCACTATACTTGATTATTGCACCACTATACTTGATTATGCGCCACTTAGTACTTGCTCTATGCCGCCACCATTACTTGATTCCTGCGCCACTACACTTGATTATGCGCACTATACTTGATTATGCGCCACTATACTTGATTATGCGCCCAATACTTGATATGCCGCACTATGATTATGCGCCACCCTATACTTCGATTCTCCGCGCCACCTATACTAGGATTACTGCACCACTATACCTTGATTATGCGCACACTATACTTGATATGCGCCCCACTATACTTGATTATGCGCCACTCATAACTTGATTCTGCGCCACCTATACTTGATTCTGCGCCACTCATACTGACTTATGCGCCACTATACTTGATTATGCGTCCCACATATACTGATTTATGCGCCACCCTATACTGACCACTTAAACCCTTAACCCAGCCTTAGTCTGCGAACACATAAATAAATAACACCCCACAGGAATTTCAATGCGTGATGCGTGATTTAAGGGCGAGAGAGCCGATTTCCACTTGAGGGGGACTTTTATTCCCCCCTTCTTTGACCCCTTTTACTAACCCTCATGGGTCTAGCCCCTCACAGATTACTTTTGATATTTTAAGACCCAGACTCGAGTTTGCCAACAGTAGTATTGGTGATTTTTAAGAATTTCCGCCCCATTCTGTCCGACAATTTCCAAGACCTTTCGTTGCTATTTAGGTTTCGATTTTATCCTGGCGAGTGCTAGCTATGCCTGTAAATTTAAGAGTCCAAACCTGCCTTCGGCCGGGATATTTTTCTATCCGCAAAAGGGGATGTACAAACCATTTATCTTGAAAGTGGCCCCCGTCAAATCTTTAAGATTGCTGGGAGGAGTAGGGAAACACCACCACTAAAAAACCCCCCTCCACCCCTTAAAAGGCATGCCCCGTTACAAGCGCCAAAATACCTTGACACTAATGAAAGCGTTTGTCTTTGGACATGACTCCGGGTACTTTCTTCTGTAGCCATTCACCGGGACTTTTCCCATGGCAAGTGCAACGCGAGCGTCACTTAATATCTATCCTAACTTGATCCAAGAAGGGTTTGCGCATTGTTAAGTCACACATTGATATACACTTGAACCACACAACAAACCCCTGCACGCTGAGAGTTGCATTGACCAGAACCCTCTCTGTATGTAAACAAAAAACAAGCAAAAACTAACATTTCCTAGAGCTGTATAGGTTGTGTTATTATACTGTGTTTGCTAATAATAGGGATTGTTTGTTAATACAAATAGGGAAATGTGTATTGTCTTTATTGTGTGCCCCATTATTTCAATGTAAGTAAATGTTATGTTTTATCTCTCTCAAAACCCCGATCTGACTGCGTTTTGTAAAGTTCCATAATTTTATTTTATTCTCCCCTCAAACATGCATCAAAGGATTATCTGCGTATACATATTATTAGGTTCTATCCAACAACCAAACTACTCCTAAAATCGATTAATGAAAATATTACAAACACCATGTGGCAGTTCGTGGATTCGGAACCCAGGACGCTCACCATCCGAATATCAACACCGTATGAATTACACCACAGACGTTAACTCTCTTTTTCCCAGACTATACGAAACATAGCTTATAACTGTGTTATGTTACTAAACCATCTGTCCGCTACTAAACGTCCTATCTCCATGCCACGGACAGTTAGTTCCCGGGCAGTGTTCCCTTTCCAATGTTCCGTTACCCACTGTAAAACCACTGTTCTGGACACTTGAATCCGCAGTGTTTTGGGAGGACAAGCAGCCCTAGAGGGGTCACTAGACCTTTTGTTGCTTGATTTCCTTTGTACTCTCATCTCTCCAGCCCAGTTGCAATTTGAGTGTCCAGCGAATTTAATAGCAGATTAGTAACAACCAGTTAGGGAAATATGGACATGGCTACCGTTATGATTAAGCAAGACAAAAGTATGCTTTCATGTTTCCAGGAATAGTTATGGAGGGACAAAGGGTTAAGTAAGCAGAGACCCCAAGCATCAACTCTACATATAAACTCATTGCCATTATGAAATTATCTGGATAATATATATCGAGGGGAGTTGGTTCCCCTGGCCCAGTTCCATTGAGTCCAGTCTAGGGCGAATATTTCTTGAAGTGTAAACGAGTTCATGCTCTCAAGCTATAGTATAGTTCTTTTAAACCACCCTTCCGTACCAGCCGAATGATGTATTTTTAATGTTACTGTTGCTATATTTAGACGCATTTTTTGCAGCTTAAAGAAGGAATCTACGGTTATGGTTCGAAGCCTTGTAATTGCGGGAGGCCCTATTAAACTGCATAAACATCGTCTAATAGTAGCCAGAAGCAAAGTTAAAAAGATATCAGCCGATACAGAAGGGGTTAAGGGGGAGATTTCCACTTGAGGGACTGACTTTTCTAACCCCTTTCTCCCTCATGTCTAGCCCCATTTGTGACCGCTCTACCAGCATTGGCCAGAATCGCCTCTCGTTGGGCCACTACGCGCCTTGCCAGGGACCTACGCAATGGGCTACAGTTATCAGAGAATGTTGTTCTTTCTTTCCTAGTAATCGCAAATTGTCACAGGACAGTTAGTGGTGGTGTTCTTTGTTTTCGTCTGTGACAAGGGGTTATATTTTATATCAACAGTAGTGTAGTGATAATAGTACCAGCGGTGTGAATGAAAGGGAAAAGACTTTCAGGAGCGAGGAGGTAGTAAGTGTAGTATGTACGGGTGCCACTCCTGCCTCTCGCTCGCCATTGGACGGCGTGTCTGGCGGGTGTGTCATATGACGCCTGCTGTCTTGGTGACGTTCTCGGCCCGTGATTGGTCCGACCATTGCGCCTTTGCGGTTTCATGTGTAACTTGCCCTCCTCCCCATGAGGGTCCCCAGGCGCTGTCCTCGTCAGGACAGGCTTGGCGCGCGTGGGCTTCTAAACATCCCTTTGGCATACTCTCTCCCGATCACCACCTTTATCACTGTTTCTCTCACTCGATTCTCTCGTTCATACAGTCTAACCTGTTTTATTAAACTGCACAACACATCCCCTTGGGTTCTGCATACGGTTTTCATAGCCGGCCCATTGTAGTGCATGCGCCGTCCTCAGAGATATTTACATGGTACTTTAGAATAGGTTTGAGGGTTCTTAGTTAGTATAATAGGTTAAGAACTTTGTGTGTCTCCATTATTGATTTAGGGTTTCTAGCTCTTTTTATTTAATGAGCTAGACTGGGATAAGGTAACTGTAGTCGTTGTCTCGATGTGTGTACGGTTTTGCTTATACCTACACGCACTTTCGACTGGTCGCTGTTAACACAGACCGGGACCGGCTGGAGTTGTCTTTTCGGTTGCGTCGCCTTTTGCCAACGTGCAGCATTGTGTTGACTGAGGGTTTTGGTCCCTGTACCAGTTCCACACTTTGCTGCCTCTTTTGCTTGTCTTTTGAGGGTCGCAAGGATTTTGAACCAGATACTTGTGATATGGTGTGATTCTATCGAGAGAGCCCCCTTTGTCAATTAACGTAACTTAAAGGATGCACAGTCCTAAGGACATCGCTAGGTTACGAGCCTGTCTTGCTGAACCCCAGTTCCTTACCTAGAGATATCCCAGCTAGACATTATTAATCGAGTAGGACACTTGTTAGTATTTAATATAAGCTCTTTGATATGTGCGCCACTATTATTCACAGCATTTATTAGTCTAGGTTGACTTGCTTGAGCAGCCACAACCATAGCAGGAATCTGTTTCGTGTGATAAAGAACAGTACTTTCTTTAGTGTTGAAGCCTGCTAACGTTGCGGCATTGATAGTATTCTCGTGTCGGGTTAACATTATATGTCCTATCTTTTAGTGTTTTCGATTTACACGTGTGGTGTCCTGCCTCCTGCCTTTATTATAGTTCTAAATCAGTACGAGCATCTTATGATGCAATCAGACTTTCTTATAGAAGTTTCCAGGTCTATGCTGTAGTAGACTATACTTCACTTTCTGTCAGATAGGAGTGAAGAGTTTATGGTTGTTTAGAGTAAACTGTATCGAAGCATCTTTTTATGTTATTAAATCTTGCAGTGATTTACTTGATCTTTCCATAGATTCCTTTTTTTATGCATTTTTAACGTAACTTGCATCTTGTTTGTTATCAGGCTATCCCAGTGCAGGTGAGCCTGAAGTAGAGTAAAAAATTTATGCCCAGTTAAGGCTACCCCGCTATCGCAGAGTAAACCTGGAGGGTATAGGTGTTGGTTGTTCGCCGGCAGATAAGTTCGAGGGTTTGGATCTAGCGTTAGGTTGTTGTTGCATAGTGCCCTCTTAGAGACAAATCAATGAGTGCACTTGTTTTATTCGTAGTCCCGGTCATAACAAATGGCGACCTTGCCTAGTATCTTATCTTAGTCATCATAACAGATGGCGACCTTAGTCTAGGATTTAGTGAACTAAGAAATAATTGCAGGATTTTTTGGTAGAGATTTTTTTTTTTTTAAATTTTAATCACCGTTTGGGGGGTCGATTGTTATTTCTCACAGTTTGGCAGTGAACATTTGTTTTTT
The DNA here is from genome assembly GCA_032716605.1 of Paralithodes platypus. Taxonomy (NCBI): domain Eukaryota; kingdom Metazoa; phylum Arthropoda; class Malacostraca; order Decapoda; family Lithodidae; genus Paralithodes; species Paralithodes platypus. Next base: position 50,783,158 of record CM064513.1, on the reverse strand, counting down.
GAGGAATATTTTGGACACGTTGGATTTTTTTCTTGGCAACGTAGTATAAGAACTTGAGATTGTCTTCAAGCATTTTTGCCCCGTGAATAGTGCTATATGAGAGTTTAGGTACATTTTTTTTTTTTTTTTTATAAACGTTGAGGATTTCCGGTGGGACCACTATGTCGAACGACGGATCCCCCCAGTGCACACATGAGGACACAGGCGGGAAGCAGGCGAGGAGGTGGGAGAAGGTTGGAGTTGTCTACCGGCGTTGCGGTGGTGAACAATGAGGAGGATGTTCGGATTTTTTTGGAGGAGCCTGTGTCGGCGGATGCGGGTGTCGGGGGCTAGACCGGTACGGGACTGCAGGTTGTAGCCACGGTCTTAGGGGGTCTGGCGGGGTTCTAGCGGTTTGTCGAGAGGTTGAGTTGAGAGGGAGCTGGTTGCCCGGGTGCTGGGTTGGGTGGCATGGGGCTTCGGGGGGAGCGGGAGCTGGGGCACCTTGTGCCCAGCCCCCATTCCACTCGACTCCTATCATGGCGCCCCCTCGGGCTCCGGAACCGGGTACGTTTCCCGCAGGCCGATGCCCGCTGGCGGTTGGATATGCCTCTAGGTGATTCACGGGGTGGGTCCCCTAATAGTAGCACCCCCTCCTCAGGGTTTGTCTTTCCGAGATGTTGTTGCAGCTCGAAACTCGCCAAACTCGAGCAGCGAAAGCATGAGGCTGAGCTCGAGCAACGAAAGTATGAGGCTGCTGCGCTCGAGCAGCGAAAGCATGAGGCTGAGCTCAGGCAGCAGCCAGCAGCAGCGGGAATCTGAGCTTAGGATACAGGCTGAGGAGAGAAAGGCCATACGTGAGGCTGAGCTTCAGGTTGAGGCTACGAAGTACTGTGCAGACAATAGAGCTTGAGAAGTCGCGGGTGGAGGTCGACAGGGGCAGCGTCTCGGTTCTGGGAATCGAGGGACTGATCAGTCTTTATCGCACCATTCTTAAGTTAGTCCCGGCATTTGACGAGTCGGGTGTCACCGAGTTTTTCCTGCGTTTTGAGAAGAAGGGCCGGGAGCACCAATGGCCCGAGGTTTTAAGTGGGCAGCCCTTGTTTCATCAAGGTTGGTTGGCAAAGGACTCCTAGGCATAGGATGCACTGCCCTTGGAGTCATGGCATCGAATTATGAGGTATTGAAGGAAGCTGTTCTGAGGGCGTTACGAGTTAACGACCAGAGATAATATATGATTGAAAGTTTCGGGGTGTTACGAAGAGGTCGGTGAGTGCACTTTTCTAGAACATGCCCGGAAACTGTCTGATGCTTTGAGAAATTGGCTGAGGGTAAGAGCAGGTGACGACGTTTCGAAGAGATTGAGCAGTTATTCCTTCTAGAGCAATTTTTTAAATGCACAGGCGGGCGACCTGACTTTGAACCCTCAAAGAGAAACATTCCTAAAACTCTACAAGAGGCAGCTTGAGTTGGCTGACCGGAGATTAATCGCTGATTCGGTGGCGTGCGGCATCGGCACAACGGGAACCGATGCATTTAACAAGGGGCGCAACCACTTCACCCCCTCCGATGTCAGTGATGCAACATTTAATAACAAACAGTAAAAGCAATGATACGAATTTTGATCACAAACCAACAAAAACCGTCCCGTTTAAGAAAGGTCAGGGCCCGTCCCCACCTCAGGGGAAGTCCCCAAAAGGGTGGAAGTAGAGTATTTTAAGGTGTTCATTAAAAAGGGGCATTTTTGCACGTTCCTGCCATAGTAAACAACCTGCAGGCAGTCGTGGTCTTTGGCTAGCACCATTGGGGTGTCTCTGCGGTATTCTGCGTTTTACCCGGGGTGATATGTCAGAATGCGGGGCACAGCCAGTGAAGGAGGTGTCCGGAAGGCTTGAAACCGGTCCGCGATGCTTTTTGCGACCATAGAGGGCGTGGCTGCGTGAGTTGGGGCTGGTTGCCAAGCATGGGTTGGAGTTGTTGCGTGATAGAGGTGCATCCCAGACTCTGATGAAAAACTTTACAGGCCAAACCTATAAACGTAGCACGGGTAGTTGGGGTGCAGGGTATTAATGCTACACGGTCATACCAGTTGGTTCGAGTGGAGCTGGAGGTTGATGTTGTGACACGAGAGATAAGATGTTGGAATCGTGAGAGAAAATGCCAGTAGAGGGCCGTCGACCTTCTTCTCGGCAACGGACTTTGCCGGTGCCTACTTCTGACAGGTTCCACCCTTAGTCGTTGCCGCAAGAGGGCGGCCGACGTGAGTAGGGAGGAGCAGGAGGTGGTCGAGAGGTGTTCAAATTACAGCAGATGTGCGTGTGGTTGTCAGCCCGATCTCGTGCGAGTGTAAGTGTCACAGCCTATTCCTCAAGTCTATAGACCAGCGGAGGAACGGTCGGAAGGAGAAAGCTAAAGTTGGGAGAAGTTTTGTGAGTTTTGATCCAGCGTCTCTTCTTGGCGACTCAGTAGTATTGAGCACCAATGTTTAGGTACGGAGTGGCCCCAGAAAGAACCTGTCACACTTGGTGAGGAGGTAGGGCGTGGAGAAAACTCCGAGACAGCAAGGTTACACACTTAAGCAAGATAGGATGGGACAGCCCAGTATCGGGGGAGGCCACAAGTTGCTCCGGGAGCACTTAGATAGATTGGCTCCTTCGGATATCTGTCTGCTGCAGATAGATGATCCTGCGCTTCAGAAGGGTAGTACCGGTGCGAATGAACTTGATGAGGACGGGGATGCCAAGCGGGAGGACTTCTTTCGTGGATGGAGGACATAATTGTACAGGCGTTTTCTAGATTCCCACGAACAGGAGTTGGCGAGGGTTGGGCGCGAGATGTGGGGTGACCAGTTGGTAGTGCCTAGTGTGTGCCGTGATAGCCTACTGAAGGGTTGGGCGCATGATGTACCGTTGGGCAGGGCATTTGGGTGTACGTAAGGCGGTAGCGAGCCCATTGGCGAAATTGTTTTGGGGCCATGTATGAAGGCGCACCATGTGGCGTCATGGGTGGCAATGTGCGAGTACCTGCCAGACAGTAGGTAACCCAAACCAGTGTATTCCCAAGGCTCCGTTACACCCTATTCCTGTGATCGGGCCACCATTCAGTAAGGTTATCAATCGACAATGGTTGGCCCTATACCCCCTACTAGTGCAGGCAACAAGTTCATACTCACAATCATGGATTGTTGCCCACTCGTTAGTCCGGATGCATACCACATGCGAAATGGTACGGACTAAGACTGTTGTTCGTAACGGCTATTATTGTACTGTTCTAGGTACGGGTACCCGCAGGAATTGGAGTCAGATCAAGGGTTACAACTTTACTTCTAACCTTTTCAAACAGACCATGCAGCAGCACGGTATCAGTACAGTGTGTCTCTTCAGCCCTATCACCCAGAGAGTCAAGGGGTGTTGGAGAGGTGGCACTCGACTCTTGAAAAGCATGCTGCGTTGTTACTGTGTTGAGAATGGCAAGGAATTGGGGTCTTGGGTTGCCCTATGTATTATTGGCTGCTCGGGGAGGATGACCTGGTGAAAGCCTCAGGGTTCAGTCCCAATGAATTAGTTTTCAGACATCAGGTCAGAGGCCCCCACTTCAACAGGTTTAGAGAAATCTGGGGAGGGCACAGCAAAAACCATGGTATCCATGTTAAAGGATGTCCTCGAGCGGATAGAGAGAAGGCTGAGGAAGCCTAGGAGTTGGCAGGTAGGAATTTGGTAGGGTCGCTAAGCACTTATGAAGGACAGGTACGATGAGAAGACAAAACTCAGGGAGTTTAAGGTGGGCCGGAGGTGTTGATTCTGTTACCTCTGCCAGGTCATCCGTTGTCTGCCAAGTACGCTGGTCCTTATAAGGTGGTAAAAAGATCTCCATGACCTAGACTATCTTGTGGGATACTCCAGATTGGCGTAAAAAGAAATCAGCGGTGCCATGTTGAATCTGGTGAAAGAGTTTTGTGAGGTGCCCCCCTGAGGCCTCTCGCTGTCCCTGTGTTGACCTGCAACGGTTCATTGGAGGGAGAAGGCCGTGAGGGACAGTGAAGCCCAGGTGGAGGCATAACTGGGAGTGTCAGGTCTAGCATGACCAGGTGGGCGGGGAAATCCAGACCTGGTGGGGGACAATGCTGATTAGTGCACCTGCCTGAGCAAACAGCGTGCAGCCGTGCAGCGCCTGTTTGCCGTCATACCCCACTAGTGTTTGCAGAGCATCAAGGCCTCACAACTCGAGTGGTGCATGACGTGGACGTGGGAGATCACCCCCCCCTTTAAATCAGTACCATACAGATTATTCCACCCATTAAACTCCCAGCCCTCAGTAGCGGAGTTAGAGTATATGTGGAAGGGGGGCTGATCGAGAAGGGGGCAGTTAGGTGGACATATCCGGTCACTATGCAGCCCAAGCCTGACGGGAAGGTTCGCTTCTGCATGGTACGTTCGGAGATTGAAACGGTTGACTCCCACCAATGCTTATCCCCTTCCCTGTGGTGACGATAGTGTAGACAAGATGGTTAAGGCACAGTTTCGTACACTAAGGTAGACCTAGTGAAAGGCTACTGGCAGGGTGCCCTTGTCTGAGCGGGAGCGAAGGGGGTTATGTGGGTTTGTGGTTGATGGGAACAACTACCGTTGGCACTGTAATGCCGTATGGCCTTAAAAAATGCACCAGCAACCTTCCAGAGTCTTATATGATGGAGTTAGTAGCTGACATCCCTAACTGCACTGTCTACCTAAAAATGACGTTATAATCTACGATGACAACTTTGAGAGTCACTGGTGAGCACATAGAAGCCTTGTTTCTGGAAGCCTCAGTGAGGCCAGCTTGGTGGGGGCAATCTGGGCAAATGCGCCTTGGTCGGGGCAACTGTGCAGTAGCTTGGGTTTGTGGTCGGGTATAGGCCAGGTGTGCCCCCCCAAAAAACCAGCTACAGGCTAGTAACCAGGTCCCCAGACCGTCCACCAAGCGGCCAGATAATTGAGATTTTTGAGCATGATCGGTTACGATCGCCGCTTCATTCGGGGTTATTATACTGTGTTAGCTCCCCTGACATATTTGCTAGCAAAAGAGAAAAGTTGTTCCAGTGGGCACCTGAGTGTGAAAGGGCTTTTTCGCCTGGTCAAGCACCGACTATGCACTCACCCAAGCCTCAGTGCCCCTGACTTTGAAAGACCGTTCCAGCTGGCCAACAGATGCCAGCGGTGTGTGTAGGGGCTGGTGCCATTTTAATGCAAACAGGCGAGGAAGGTTTGGAGCATCCAGTCAGTTTCTTTTCCAAGAAGTTTAATTCCGCTCCGAAAAACTACTCTGTGGTGGAGAAGAAAGAACTTCTGGCAATAGTGGTGGCGCTCAGGTCACTTTGAAGTATATGTTCCGGCCTACGGGCCAGTCGTGGTGATTTACACCGAACACCACCCTCTCAAATTTCTGAACCATATGCCAACAACCGGAATATGAGGCGGACACGTTGGTCACTCATGTTGCAAGAATAAAATCTAGACATTCGCCATATTGCCGGTTAGGTTCGTGAGAATGTGATTGCAGACTGTGTTGTTCTGTTTGTATCGTCAGCGGTGGAGGCGGATCCGCTACTCGTGGCGCTAGCATCCCCACAGGTGTGTGGGTTTGAGTGCCGAGGAAAACCAGGCTTGCTCCTGTAGAGCCGCTGTTCAAAAACAACATTAACATTAAAATAAACAAAACACATTAATTTTTTTTTTTTTCTGAGGTATTGTACAACAAGTTGCCAACGTTATAGCGAACATCCTAAGTTGAACCTGTCTTTCACTTAGTAGGCTGAGGCTCTGTGAAGGCTCGCTCAGGGAGCAGAGCAGGCTAAGACACACAAAAAAAATTTTAATTTATTTTTTTATTAAACTATTGTGTTTGGGAGTGGTTTGTAAGATTTTCTTTATGCTAATATGTTGTTGTATTTAAGATTGAGCTGTGCATTTCATTTCTGGTGGAGTGGCGAGGTGTGGCGGGTCTTGTCGGCATTCTGCCTTGTCAGATATGGTGCTCGCCTAATGTTGAGCATCCCATATCTTGGGCGGGGTGTGACGTCTACCAGCGTTGGCAGAATCGTCTCTCGTTAGCCACTAGCGCTCTGCCAGGGGACATCGAAATGGGCTCCAGTTATCCGAGAATATTGTTCTTTCTTTCCTTGTGCTCGCACTTGTCACAGACAGTCCCAGTGGGGGTCTTTATTTTTCGTCTGTGACAACGGGAAGTATTTTATATCATTATCGAATAGTGGAATAATTGCATGTGTAGAGTTTAAGATGAGAGAAAGAGAGGTGAGAGCGTGTGTGGGTAGTAATATGTGAGTTTAGTGTGTATGTAGGTGCTGACTCGGCTCGGGAGGAGCCCTCTCGCATCGGAGAGTTTTTCCCCCCGCTCGCCGCGGGGCCTTTCCCTCTCCTTTACCTGCTTGATGGCGGGTGGTTCATGGTGTTTCCTCTGTCACGTCCTAGGTGCCTGCTGCCTTGTGACGTATCGGCCCGTGATTGGCCGACCATCGCGCCTTTGTGGGCTCCTGTGTGACTTGCCTCCTGCATGAGGGTCCACAGGAGCTGTTCTCGTCAGGACAGGCTTGGCGCGCATGCTTCTAACATCCCTTTGCATACTCTCTCCCGATCAACCCCTTTACACTGTCTCTCTCTCTCGATTCTTCTTTCCATTGCTTCTCACCTTTATTAAATTACTGTCCCCTTGGGTTTCTGCATATTGTTTCCATAGCCGGCCCATCGTATTGTACGCACCGTCCTCTGAGATATTTACATGTAACTTAGAATAGGTTTGAGGGTTCTTAGTTAGTAGAGGTTGGGAACTTAGTGTGTCTCCTTATTGATTTAGTGTTTCTGCTCTTTTATTTAATGCTAGACTGGGATAAGGTAACTGTAGTCGTTGTCCCCGATGTGTGTATGGTTTGCTTATACCTACACGACTTCGACCGGTCCTGTGGTAGCCTGTGTTGTCTTATCGCTTGCGTCCTTTACGAGTGCAACATTGTGTTGACTGAGGGTTTTAGCCTGTTCCAGTTCCACACTTTGTTGCCTCTTTGCTTGTCTTTAGAGGGTCGCCAGGATAGAACCAGATACTTGTGATCTGGATCTATCAAGAGCGCACCCTAGTCAATTAACGTAACTTAAAGGACGCAGTCTTAAGGACATCGCTAGGCTACGAGCCTGTCTTGCTCAACCACAGTTCCTTACCTAGAGTATTCCACCTAGACATTATTAAACGAGTAGACACTTCTTAGTATTTAATATAAGCTCTTTGATATGTGCGCATTATTATTCACAGCATTTATTAGTCTAGGTTGTTGTTGAGCTGCACAACCATAGCAGACTGTTTCGTTGATGAGGAAGTACTTCTTTTAGTGTCGAGCATTGCTACCATTGCGCATTTATAGTATTCTCGTGTCAGTTAACATTATATGTCCTATCTTTTAGTGTATTCCATTTACACGTATGGTGTCCTGCCTCCTGCCTTTATATAGTTTAAGATACGAGCATCTTATGAGCTTCAGACTTTCTTCAGAAGTTTCCAGGTCTATGCTGTAGGACTATACTTCACTTTCTTTCAGATAGGAGTGAAGAGTTTATTGTTGTTTAGAGTAACTATATTGAAGCATCTTTTTATTGTATTAAATCTTGCAGTGATTTAATTGATGTTTTCATAGATTCCTTTTTATGCATCTTGTTTGTGATCAGGCTATACCAGTGTAGGTTAGCCTGAAGTAGAGTACATTTATGCCCAGTTAAGGATACCCCGTTATCGCAGATTAACTCTGGAGGGTATAGGTGTTTTTGTTCGCCGGCATATAAGTTCGAGGGTTTGGATCTAGCGTACCGTTGTTGCATAGTGCCCTATTACTAGTCCCATCATT
>CM064513.1:50670702-50775194 GCA_032716605.1 Paralithodes platypus | reverse complement strand
GACAAGAATAGAAGCATGTTTATTACAAAATAGTATTCAACGCTCATTCAAACCCTTTACGTGACTATACACATATATACACGCACAATCAGCGTATTTTTTTTTTAAAGTTATACATTGTCGATCTAGGTGCTAGGGATGGTTGTAATTATTGGTAGTATATTGGCTGATATACCTAATTTTAGTAATCACTATTGATATGTGTTAATAGAAATTTTTTTAATTGTCTCTTAAAAACGAGATATATCCGTATATTTCTTAAATTTTGAGGTAATCCGTTCCACACTTTAACTCCATGAGATTTTTATACAGGTATGAGCTTGACTAGAAGTCATACCGGCGGAATTCTTAATAGATTCAGCTCCCTTAAATTGTACCTTCCATTGTTTACTAGGTGCAAAACAAATCAGTGCTATCAAGGTTATGCAGACACTTTTAAAATACGAAAAGCGCACTGCAGTAGGTTATTGATATCATTAAATTTAAATAATTCAAGCGTACTAAAAAACTTCATTTGTTGTGGGCATATCTTGATTTATGTTATATTGTTCTAATTATTCTTTTTGGTGATTTTTCAATAGCTTAATAATTTGGTTTTACTCGTGGACACCCCAAATGGTTTGGCCAATATATAATGATGGTGCAGTATGTGTTGGATATATGGATGGTAGAGTGTGTAGGATATATGGCTGGTGCAGTATGTGTGGATATAGGATGGTGCAGTATGTGTTAGATATATGGATGGTGCCAGTAGGGTGGAATATGGATGGTCAGTGGTGTGGATATATGGATGGTGAGTATTGTGGATATATGGATGGGTTGCAGTTTGGGTGGATATATGGATGGTGCAGTATGTGTTGGAGATATGGATGGGGCAGTGCAGGAGTGGGGTGGCAATATGATGGGTGCGTATGTGGTGGAATATGGATGGTGCAGTCTGTGTGGCTTACTGAATGGTGCAGTATGTGTTGGATATAGGGATGGTGTGCAGTATGTCGTTGGATTATATGGATGGTGCAGTATGTGTTGGATATAGGGTGGGCAGTATGTGTTGGATATATGGATGGTGCAGTATGTGTAGGATATATGGATGGTGCAGGTATGTGTTGGATACCAGGATGGTGCAGTATGTGTTGGATATAGGGATGAGTGCAGGTATGTGGTGGATATATGGATGGTGCAGTATGTGTTGGAATATATGCATGGAGCAGTATGTATGTTGGATATATGGATGGTGCAGTATGTGTTGGATATATGGAGGTTGCAGTTTGCAGTATGTGTTGGAGATATAGGATGGTGCAGTATGTGTTGGATATATGGATGGTGCAGTATGTGTAGGATATATGGATGGTGCAGTATGTGTTGGATATATGGATGGTGCAGTATGTGTGGGATATATGGATGGTCAAGTATGTGTTGGATATATGGATGGTGCAGTGATGTGTTGGGCTATATGGATGGGATGCAGTATGTGTTGGATATATGGATGGTGCAGTATGTGTTGGAAATATGGATGGTGCAGTATGTGTTGGATATAGGATTGTGCAGTATGTGTTGGCTATATGGATGGGCAGTATGTGTTGGATATATGGATGGTTGCAGTATGTGTAGGATATAAGGATGGTGCAGTATGTGTTGGATATATGGATGGTGGAAGTATGTGTTGGATATATGGATGGGGCAGTATGTGTTGGATATATGGATGCGTGCAGTATGTGTTGGATATCGGCTGGTGCAGTATGGGTAGGATATATGGATGCGTGTAGTATGTGTTGGCTATTGGATGGGTGTAGTATGTGTTGGATATATGGATGGTGCAGTATGTGTTGGATATATGGAATGGGTCAGTAGTGTGTTGGATATATGGATGGTGCAGACATGTGTTGGATATATGGATGGTGCAGTCTGTGTTGGATATCAGGATGGTGTAGTATGTGTTGTATATATGGATGTGTGCAGTATGTGTTGGATATATGGATGGTGCAGTGATGGGTTGGATCTAGGGCTGGTTTTGCAGTATGTGTTGGATATACTTGGGGGGGATGGTGCCGTATGTGTAGGATATATGGATGGTGCAGTATGTGGTGGATATATGGTGGGTGCAGTATGTGTAGGATATAGGGATGGTGGCAGTATGTGTTGGATATAGGGATGGTGCAGTATGTGTTGGATATATGGATGGTGCAGTATGGGTTGGATATTATGGATGGTGCAGTATGTGTAGGATCTATGGGATGGAGCAGTATGTGTTGGATATATGGATGGTGCAGCATGTGTTGGAAGATATGGATGGTGCAGTTTGTGTTGATATTATGGATGGTCTGCAGTATGTGGTTGGATATATGGATGGTGCAGTATGTGTAGGATATATGGATGGTGCGTATGTGTGGGATATATGGATGGTGCAGTATGTGTAGGATATATGGATGGGCAGTATGTGTTGGATATATGGATGGATGCAGTATGTGTTGGCTATTTATGGATGGTGCAGTATGGGCTGGATATATGGATGGTTGCAGTATGTGTTGGATATATGGATGGTGCAGTATGTGTTAGGATATATGGATGGGTGCAGTATGTGTTGGATATATGGAGGGTGCAGTATGTGTTGGATATATGGAGCGTTGCAGTATGTGTGTGGATATATGGATGGTACAGTATGTGTTGGATATATGGATGGTTGCAGTATTTGTAGGGTATATGGATGGTGCAGTAGTTGTTGGATATATGGGAGGGTGCAGTATGTGTAGGATTATAGAATGGATGCAGTAGGTGTGGATATATGCGATGGTGTGTAGTGTGTTGGATATATGGATGGTGCGTATGTGTGGATAACTGGATGGGTGTGTATGTGTGGATATATGGATCGCTGTAGTATGTGTTGGGATATATGGATGGTGCAGTATGGTTGGATATAGGTGTGCGGTATGTGGTGGATATATGGATGGTGTAGTATGTGTTGGCTATATGGATGGTGCAGTGATGGGTTGGATATAGGGATGGTGCAGTATGTGTAGGATATATGGATGGTGCAGATTGGGTTGGATATATGGATGGTGTGTAGTATGTGTTGGCTATATGGCTGGTCCAGTGCAGTAGGTGTTGTATATATGGATGGTGCGAAGTATGTGTTGGATATATGGATGGTGTAGATGTGTGGGTATAGGATGGTTGTAGGTTGGATCTATGGATGGGGCAGAGGTGTTGGATATAGGATGGCTGCAGTCTGTGTTGGATATATATGGATGGTGAAGTAGTGTTGGATATATGGATGGTGTGCAGTATGTGTTGGATATATGGATGGTGCAGTATGTGTTGGTAATGGATGGTGTTGCAGGTTATGTGTAGGATATAGGATGGTCAGTATGGGTTTGATATAGGATGGTGCAGTTGTGATAGGATATATGGATGGTGCAGTATGTGTTGGATATATGGATGGGCAGTATGTTAGGCTAATGGATGGTGTAGTATGTGTTGGATATATGGATGGTGCAGTATGTGGTAGGATATATGGAGGGGAAGTATGTGTTGGATATAGGGGATGGTGCAGTATGTGTTGGGTCTATGGATGGTGCAGTATGTGTTGGATATATGGATGGTGCAGTATTGTGTTGGATATGGGGATGGTGCCAGTATGAGTTGGATAATAGGGATGGTGGCAGTATGTGTTGGATATATGGATGGTCTGCAGTGTGTGTTGGATATCTGGATGGTGTCGTATGTGTTGGATATATGGATGGTGCAGTATGTGTTGGATATATGGATGGTCAGTATGTGTTGGATATATGGATGGTGCAGTATGTGTAGGATATATGGATTTTTTTTTTTTTTTTTTTTTTCTATATTCCAACTACTCCCTCTCGGGCATATGGCGGAGCAGCCTGTGTTGGACATTCCACCGCCTGCACTAAACACGTGAGCCCGTGAGGTCTGTGTTCCAGCTGGGGATGGTGAGGCATGTGAAGCATCCACTCATGGCTCAAAGCAGCTCCTCTCTGAAGCGGTATCCGGTTGCTCGCTCAAGTGCTTCACCGGTTTACACCCTCCAGACTCAGACCCTCACTCTAGAACGCCACCTGGATTGAGCAGTATGAACTACATAGCTAAATGGTGCAGTATGTGTTGGATATATGGATGGTGCAGCTTGTGTTGGATATATGGATGGTTGACAGTATGTGTAGGATATATGGATGGTGCAGTATGTGTTGGATATAGGGAGAGGTGCAGTATGTGTTGGATATATGGATGGTGCAGTATGTGTTGGCTATATGGATGGGTGCAGTATGTGTTGGATATATGGATGGGGCAGGATGTGTTGGCTATATGGATGGTTGTGTCAGTATGTGTTGGATATATGGATGGGTGAAGTATGTGGGGGAGATATGGATGGGCTGCAGTATGTGTAGGATATATGGATGGTGTAGTATTGTGTAGGATATATGGATGATCGAGTTGGTGCTTGGATATATGGCTGGTGCAGTATGTGTACGAAAGGATGGTGCAGTATGTGTAGGATATATGGATGGTGCAGTATGGTGGTGGATAGATGGACTGGTCTGCAGTTAGATGTGGGATAGATGGAGGTGCCAGTATGGGTAGAATATATGGATGGTGCAAGTATGTGTTGGATATATGGATGGTGCAGCAGAGTGTTGGATATATGGGATGGTGCAGTATGTGGTTGATATATGGATGGTGCAGTATGTGTAGGATATATGGATGGTACAGTATGTGTGGGGATATATGGATGGTGACAGTATGTGTTGGATATATGGATGGTGAAGTATGTGTAGGATATATGGATGGTGCGCGTGCAGTATGTGAGGGATATAGATGATTTATTGATCGGCAGTATGTGTTGGATATGATCATGGATGGTGCAGTATGTGGAGGATATATGGATGGTGCAGTATGTATGGTAGATATATGGATGGTTCTTGGTTAGTATGTGTTGGATTATATGGATGGGTGCAGTATGTGTTGGATATATGGATGGTGTAGTATGTGTAGGATATATTTGGATGGTTTGCCGTATGTGTTGGGATATATGGATGGTGCAGTAACTGTGTTTGGATATATGGGATGGTGGCAGTATAGTGTTGGATATATGGATGTGTGTCAGTTGTGTGTGGATATGGAATGGTCAGAGTATGTGGTTGGATATATGGGATGGTCAGTATTGTGTTGGATACGTTATGGAATGGTTCGTCCCAGTATGCTGTTGCGATATATGGATGGTCAGTATGTGTATGGATAAATGGATGGATTGCAGTATGTGTTGGATATATGGATGGTGCAGTCATGTATGGTTGGATATATTGGATGGTGCCAATCAGTATGTGTTGGATAATGGATGGATATATGTTCAGTATGTGTAGGATGAGTATGGAATAGGTGCAGTATTTGTGGTAGGATAAATTACGTCGATGGTGTTTATAGTGTTGGATACTATGGATGGTGGCAGTAGGTGTGTGGATATATGGATGGTTGCAGTATGTGTTTGGATATATGGATGGTGCAGTATGTGTTGGATATAATGGATGGTTGTTAGTATGTGTTGGATATATGGATGGTCATGTCTTAATGTTGTTGGATATATGGATGGTGCAGTATGTGTGTTGGATATATGGAATGGGTTTGCAATATGTGTTGGATATCTGGATGGTGTCCAGTAGTGTGTTGGATACTATGGATGGTGGCAGTAATGTGATTTGGATATATGGATGGGCACTATATCAGGTGGATGTAGTTGGATACTATGGATGGTGCAGTATGTGTTGGATATATGGATGCTGCACGTATTTTCAGTGTTGGATGATATGGAGGTCAGTATGTGTGTTGATCTCTATATAGGATGGTGCAGTATGTGTTGGCTATTATGGATGCGGTGCAGTATGTGTTGGATATATGGATGGTGTAAAAAAACAGTATGTGTTTGGATATAGGATGGTGCAAGTAATGTGTTGGATATATGGATGGTGCAGTATGTGTTGGATATGGATGGTGCAGTATGTGTGGATATATGGATGGTGCAGTATGTGTTGGATATATGGATGGTGCAGTATGTGTTGGATATATGGATGGTGCAGTATGTTTTGGATATATGGATGGTGCAGTATGTGTTGGATATATGGATGGTGCAGTATGTGTAGGATATATGGATGGTGCAGTATGTGTAGGATATAGGGATGGTGCAATATGTGTTGGATATATGGATGGTGCAGTATGTGTTGGATATATGGATGGGGTAGTATGTGTTGGATATATGGAGGGTGCAGTATGTGTTGGATATATGGATGTGGCAGTATGTGTAGGATATATGGATGGTGCAGTATGTGTTGGATATATGGATGGTGCAGTATGTGGTGGATATATGGATGGTGCAGTATGTGTTGGATATATGGATGGTGCAAGTATGTGTTTGGATATATGGATGGTGCAGTATGTGTTGGATATATGGATGGTGCAGTATGTTTTGGATATATGGATGGGTGCAATATGTGTTGGATATATGGATGGTGCAATATGTGTTGGATATATGGATGGTGCAGTATGTGTTGGATATATGGATGGTGCAGTATGTGTAGGATATATGGATGGTGCAGTATGTGTTGGATATATGGATGGTGCAGTATGTGTTGGATATATGGATGGTGGCGTATGTCTTTTGAATTGATTGGAATTGAATTTTAATTTAATTTTATTGAAATCTTTTTATTTAGCCTTTAGTATACAATACAATTTTGCTTACAAATGATTTGTAAAAACCTAAATAGATAATAATAATAAAAAAATTAAGGCTGAGCCTTTTGAGAGATGTCTCTCTTAAAGGCACCTGGCTATAACTCGATCTATCAAAATGCAATTGTATGTACTATATTAGTCACAGCTATTTGCCCTGGGAACTACGGGTTGTAAAGAATGTTCTAACTTCGAAAAGGGATGTATGTAGGCAAAATATAATACAATAAAACAAATTAAATTAGGGGTGATTAACACTGAGGTTACACTCACATCCCAGAGCTCACAGCTGATTGTTTTTAACACAATTACCCATGTAATACCATTTACAAAGATTGAATATATATAACATACATTGTTGATTTGACTTGATGTTCAAACTCGCAATTATACCCCCAATTGGACACAAGGACACATACGCTTCCCTAAAAGTATATGGGTAATTAGTGAAGGACATAAACTGTGTTGAGCATGGCGTACACACTTACACCCTTCATTTAGACCTATTATGAGAACATGGTAAATAATTTACTGTAGACTATATCCATTTCTATAAAAAAAAACACACAGTTTGTATACAACTGCCAACTACACATATATTAATATACACCTTTACAGACAAGAATAGAAGCATGTTTATTACAAAATAGTATTCAAGCTCATTCAACCCTTTACGTGACTCTACACATATATACACGCACAATCAGCGTATTTTTTTTTTTAAAGTTATACATTTGTCGATCTAGGTGATAGGGATGTTGTAATTATTGGTAGTATAATTGGTGATATACCTATTTTAGTAATCACTATTGATATTGTGTTAATAGATTTTTTTAATTGTCTCTTAAACCGAGATATATCCTGTATATTTCTTACATGTTGCGGTAATCCGTTCCACAGCTTACCTCCATGATATTATATACGTGTCTGAGTTTGACTAGACATAAGAGAATTCTTATTAGATCAGCTCCGCTTAAATTGTACCTTCCATTGTTACTAGGTGCAAACAAATCAGTGCTATCAAGGTTATGCAGACATTTAAATACGAAAAGCGCACTGCAGTAGGTATTGATATCCTTAAATTTAAATAATTCAAGCTTACTAAAAACTTCATTTGTGTGGGCATATCTTGATTTATGTGATATTGTTTCTAATTATTCTTTTTTGTGATTTTTCAATAGTTAATAATTTGGTTTTACTAGTTGCACCCCAAATTGTTTGGCATATATATGGATGGTGCAGTATGTGTTGGATATATGGATGGTGAGTATGTGTAGGATATATGGATGGTGCAGTATGTGTTGGATATATGGATGGTGCAGTATGTGTATATATGGATGGTGCAGTATGTGTTGGATATATGGATGGTGCAGTATGTGTTGGATATATGGATGGTGAGTATGTGTGTAGGATATATGGATGGTGCAGTTTGTGTTGGATATATGGATGGTGGCAGTATGTGTTGGATATATGGATGGTGCAGTATGTGTTGGATATATGGATGGTGCAGTATGTGTTGGATATATGGATGGTTGCAGTATGTGTTGGATATATGGATGGTGCAGTATGTTTGGATATATGGATGGTGCAGTATGTGTTGGATATATGGATGGTGCAGTATGTGTTGGATATATGGATGGTGCAGTATGTGTTGGATATATGGATGGTGCAGTATGTGTAGGATATATGGATGGTGCAGTATGTGTTGGGATACATGGATGGTTGCAGTATGTGTTGGATATATGGATGGTGCAGTATGTGTTGGATATATGGATGGTCAGTATGTGTTGGATATATGAATGGAGCAGTATGTGTTGGATATATGGATGGTGCAGTATGTGTTGGATATATGGATGGTGCAGTATGTGTTGGATATATGGATGGTGTAGTATGTGTTGGATATATGGATGGTGCAGTATGTGTAGGATATATGGATGGTGCAGTATGTGTTGGATATATGGATGGTGCAGTATGTGTTGGATATATGGATGGTCAGTATGTGTTGGATATATGGATGGTGCAGTATGTGTTGGATATATGGATGGTGCAGTATGTGTTGGATATATGGATGGTGCAGTATGTGTTGGATATATGGATGGTGCAGTATGTGTTGGATATATGGATGGTGCAGTATGTGTTGGATATATGGATGGTCAGTATGTGTTGGATATATGGATGGTGCAGTATGTGTAGGATATATGGATGGTGCAGTATGTGTTGGATATATGGTGTAGTATGTGTTGGATATATGGATGGTGGCAGTATGTGTTGGATATATGGATGGTGCAGTATGTGTTGGATATATGGATGGTGCAGTATGTGTAGGATATATGGATGGTGTAGTATGTGTTGGATATATGGATGGTGTAGTATGTGTTGGATATATGGATGGTGCAGTATGTGTTGGATATATGGATGGTCAGTATGTGTTGGATATATGGATGGTGCAGTATGTGTTGGATATATGGATGGTGCAGTATGTGTTGGATATATGGATGGTGTAGTATGTGTTGGATATATGGATGGTGCAGTATGTGTTGGATATATGGATGGTGCAGTATGTGTTGGATATATGGATGGTGCAGTATGTGTTGGATATATGGATGGTGCAGTATGTGTAGGATATATGGATTGTGCAGTATGTGTTGGATATATGGATGGTGCAGTTATGTGTAGATATATGGATGGTGCAGTATGTGTTGAATATATGGATGGTGCAGTATGTGTTGGATATATGGATGGTGCAGTATGTGTTGGATATATGGATGGTGCAGTATGTGTAGGATATATGGATGGCGCAGTATGTGTTGGATATATGGATGGTGCAGCATGTGTTGGATATATGGATGGTGCAGTTTGTGTTGAATATGATGGTGCAGTATGTGTTGGATATATGGATGGTGCAGTATGTGTAGGATATATGGATGGTGCAGTATGTGTTGGATATATGGATGGTGCAGTATGTGTAGGATATATGGATGGTTGCAGTATGTGTTGGATATATGGATGGTTGCAGTTTGTGTTGGATATATGGATGGTGCAGTATGTGCTGGATATATGGATGGTGCAGTATGTGTTGGATATATGGATGGTGCAGTATGTGTAGGATATATGGATGGTGCAGTATGTGTTGGATATATGGATGGGGCAGTATGTGTTGGATATATGGATGGTTGCAGTATGTGTTGGATATATGGATGGTACAGTATGTGTTGGATATATGGATGGTTGCAGTATGTGTAGGGTATATGGATGGTGCAGTATTTGTTGGATATATGGAGGGTGCAGTATGTGTAGGATATATGAATGGTGCAGTATGTGTTGGATATATGGATGGTGTAGTATGTGTTGGATATATGGATGGTGCAGTATGTGTTGGATAAATGGATGGTGTAGTATGTGTTGGATATATGGATGGTGTAGTATGTGTTGGATATATGGATGGTGCAGTATGTGTTGGATATATGGATGGTGCGGTATGTGTTGGATATATGGATGGTGTAGTATGTGTTGGATATATGGATGGTGCAGTATGTGTTGGATATATGGATGGTGCAGTATGTGTAGGATATATGGATGGTGCAGTATGTGTTGGATATATGGATGGTGTAGTATGTGTTGGATATATGGATGGTGCAGTATGTGTTGTATATATGGATGGTGCAGTATGTGTTGGATATATGGATGGTGTAGTATGTGTTGGATATATGGATGGTGTAGTATGTGTTGGATATATGGATGGTGCAGTATGTGTTGGATATATGGATGGTGCAGTATGTGTTGGATATATGGATGGTGCAGTATGTGTTGGATATATGGATGGTGCAGTATGTGTTGGATATATGGATGGTGCAGTATGTGTTGGATATATGGATGGTGCAGTATGTGTAGGATATATGGATGGTCAGTATGTGTTGGATATATGGATGGTGCAGTATGTGTAGGATATATGGATGGTGCAGTATGTGTTGGATATATGGATGGTGCAGTATGTGTAGGATATATGGATGGTGTAGTATGTGTTGGATATATGGATGGTGCAGTATGTGTAGGATATATGGATGGTGCAGTATGTGTTGGATATATGGATGGTGCAGTATGTGTTGGGTATATGGATGGTGCAGTATGTGTTGGATATATGGATGGTGCAGTATGTGTTGGATATGTGGATGGTGCAGTATGAGTTGGATATATGGATGGTGCAGTATGTGTTGGATATATGGATGGTGCAGTGTGTGTTGGATATATGGATGTTGTAGTATGTGTTGGATATATGGATGGTGCAGTATGTGTTGGATATATGGATGGTCAGTATGTGTTGGATAATGGATGGTGCAGTATGTGTATGATATATGGATGGTGCAGTATGTGTTGGATATATGGATGGTGCAGTTGTGTTGGATATATGGATGGTGCAGTATGTGTAGGATATATGGATGGTGCAGTATGTGTTGGATATATGAGGGTGCACTATGTGTTGGATATATGGATGGTGCAGTATGTGTTGGATATATGGATGGTCAGTATGTGTTGGATATATGGATGGTGTAGTATGTGTTGGATATATGGATGGTGCAGTATGTGTTGGATATATGGATGGTGCAGTATGTGTTGGATTATTGGATGGTGCAGTATGTGTAGGATATGGATGGTTGTAGTATGTGTAGGATATATGGATGATGCAGTTTGTGTTGGATATATGGATGGTGCAGTATGTGTAGGATATATGGATGGTGCAGTATGTGTAGGATATATGGATGGTGCAGTATGTGTTGGATATATGGATGGTGCAGTATATGTTGGATATATGGGATGGTGCAGTATGTGTAGAATATATGGATGGTGCAGTATGTGTTGGATATATGGATGGTGCAGTATGTGTTGGATATATGGATGGTGCAGTATGGGTTGGATATCTGGATGGTGCAGTATGTGTAGGATATATGGATGGTACAGTATGTGTTGGATATATGGATGGTGCAGTATGTGTTGGATATATGGATGGTGCAGTATGTGTAGGATATATGGATGGTGCAGTATGTGTAGGATATAATGGGATATATTGATGGTGCAGTATGTGTTGGATATATGGATGGTGCAGTATGTGTAGGATATATGGATGGTGCAGTATGTGTTAGATATATGGATGGTGTAGTATGTGTTGGATATATGGATGGTGCAGTATGTGTTGGATATATGGATGGTGTAGTATGTGTAGGATATATGGATGGTGCAGTATGTGTAGGATATATGGATGGTGCAGTATGTGTTGGATATATGGATGGTGCAGTATGTGTTGGATATATGGATGGTGCAGTATGTGTTGGATATATGGATGGTCAGTATGTGTTGGATATATGGATGGTCAGTATGTGTTGGATATATGGATGGTGTAGTATGTGTTGGATATATGGATGGTCAGTATGTGTTGGATATATGGATGGTGCAGTATGTGTTGGATATATGGATGGTGCAGTATGTGTTGGATATATGGATGGTGCAGTATGTGTTGGATATATGGATATTGCAGTATGTGTAGGATATATGGATGGTGCAGTATGTGTAGGATATAATTATGGATGGTGTAGTATGTGTTGGATATATGGATGGTGCAGTATGTGTTGGATATATGGATGGTGCAGTATGTGTTGGATATATGGATGGTCAGTATGTGTTGGATATATGGATGGTGTAGTATGTGTTGGATATATGGATGGTCAGTATGTGTTGGATATATGGATGGTGCAGTATGTGTTGGATATATGGATGGTGCAATATGTGTTGGATATATGGATGGTGCAGTATGTGTTGGATATATGGATGGTGCAGTATGTGTTGGATATATGGATGGTGCAGTATGTGTTGGATATATGGATGGTGCAGTATGTGTAGGATATATGGCTGGTGCAGTATGTGTTGGATATATGGATGGTCAGTATGTGTTGGATATATGGATGGTGCAGTATGTGTGTTGGATATATGGATGGTGCAATATGTGTTGGATATATGGATGGTGCAGTATGTGTTGGATATATGGATGGTGCAGTATGTGTTGGATATATGGATGGTGCAGTATGTGTTGGATATATGGATGGTGCAGTATGTGTTGGATATATGGATGGTGCAGTATGTGTTGGATATATGGATGGTGCAGTATGTGTTGGATATATGGATGGTGCAGTATGTGTTGGATATATGGATGGTGTAGTATGTGTTGGATATATGGATGGTGCAGTATGTGTAGGATATATGGATGGTGCAGTATGTGTAGGATATATGGATGGTGCAATATGTGTTGGATATATGGATGGTGCAGTATGTGTTGGATATATGGATGGTGTAGTATGTGTTGGATATATGGATGGTGCAGTATGTGTTGGATATATGGATGGTGCAGTATGTGTAGGATATATGGATGGTGCAGTATGTGTTGGATATATGGATGGTGCAGTATGTGTTGGATATATGGATGGTGCAGTATGTGTTGGATATATGGATGGTGCAATATGTGTTGGATATATGGATGGTGCAGTATGTGTTGGATATATGGATGGTGCAGTATGTGTTGGATATATGATGGTGCAATATGTGTTGGATATATGGATGGTGCAATATGTGTTGGATATATGGATGGTGCAGTATGTGTTGGATATATGGATGGTGCAGTATGTGTTGGATATATGGATGGTGCAGTATGTGTTTGGATATATGGATGGTGCAGTATGTGTTGGATATATGGATGGTGCAGTATGTCTTTTGAATTGATTGGAATTGAATTTAATTTAATTTTATTGAAATCTTTTTATTTAGCCTTTAGTATACAATACAATTTTGCTTACAAATGATTTGGTAAAAAACTAAAATATATAATAATAACAAAAAATAAGGCTGAGCCTTTTGAGAGATGTCTCTCTTAAAGGCACCTGGCTATAACTCGATCTATCAAAATGCAATTGTATGTAATATACTTAGTCACAGCTATGTGCCCTGGGAACTACGTGTTGTAAAGAATTTTCTAACTTCGCAAAGGGATGTATGTAGGCAAAATATAATAACATAAAACAAATTAAATTAGTGGTGATTAACACTGAGGTTACACTCACATCCCAGAGCTCACAGCTGATTGTTTTTATCACAATTACCTATGTAATACCATTTACAAAATTGAATATATATAATATACATTGTACAACTATTGACTTGATGTTCAAAGGCCATACTCGCAATTATACCCACAATTCGACACAAGGACACATACGCTTCCCTAACAGTATATGCCTAATTAGTAAAGGACATAATTTTGTTGTGCATGGAGTACACACTTACACCATTCATTTAGACCTATATATGAGAACATGGTAAATAATTTACTGTAGACTATATATCCATTTCTATAAAAAAAAACACACAGTTTGTATACAAATGCCAACTACACATATATTATATACACCTTTACAGACAAGAATAGAAGCATGTTTATTACAAAATAGTATTCAAGCTCATTCAACCCTTTACGTGACTCTACACATATATACACGCACAATCAGCGTATTTTTTTTTTAAAGTTATACATTTGTCGATCTAGGTGATAGGGATGTTGTAATTATTGGTAGTATAATTGGTGATATACCTATTTTAGTAATCACTATTGATATTGTGTTAATAGAATTTTTTTAATTGTCTCTAAAACCGAGATATATCCTGTATATTTCTTAAATTTTGAGGTAATCCGTTCCACACCTTAACTCCATGATATTTTATACATGTCTGAGCTTGACTAGAAGTCATAAGAGGAATTCTTAATAGATCAGCTCCCCTTAAATTGTACCTTCCATTGTTACTAGGTGCAAACAAATCAGTGCTATCAAGGTTATGCAGACATTTAAATACGAAAAGCGCACTGCAGTAGGTATTGATATCCTTAAATTTAAATAATTCAAGCTTACTAAAAACTTCATTTGTGTGGGCATATCTTGATTTATGTGATATTGTTCTAATTATTCTTTTTTGTGATTTTTCAATAGTTAATAATTTGGTTTTACTAGTTGCACCCCAAATTGTTTGGCAATATATATGGATGGTGCAGTATGTGTTGGATATATGGATGGTGAGTATGTGTAGGATATATGGATGGTGCAGTATGTGTTGGATATATGGATGGTGCAGTATGTGTAGATATATGGATGGTGCAGTATGTGTTGGATATATGGATGGTGCAGTATGTGTTGGATATATGGATGGTGAGTATGTGTAGGATATATGGATGGTGCAGTTTGTGTTGGATATATGGATGGTGCAGTATGTGTTGGATATATGGATGGTGCAGTATGTGTTGGATATATGGATGGTGCAGTATGTGTTGGATATATGGATGGTGCAGTATGTGTTGGATATATGGATGGTGCAGTATGTGTTGGATATATGGATGGTGCAGTATGTGTTGGATATATGGATGGTGCAGTATGTGTTGGATATATGGATGGTGCAGTATGTGTTGGATATATGGATGGTGCAGTATGTGTAGGATATATGGATGGTGCAGTATGTGTTGGATACATGGATGGTGCAGTATGTGTTGGATATATGGATGGTGCAGTATGTGTTGGATATATGGATGGTCAGTATGTGTTGGATATATGAATGGAGCAGTATGTGTTGGATATATGGATGGTGCAGTATGTGTTGGATATATGGATGGTGCAGTATGTGTTGGATATATGGATGGTGTAGTATGTGTTGGATATATGGATGGTGCAGTATGTGTAGGATATATGGATGGTGCAGTATGTGTTGGATATATGGATGGTGCAGTATGTGTTGGATATATGGATGGTCAGTATGTGTTGGATATATGGATGGTGCAGTATGTGTTGGATATATGGATGGTGCAGTATGTGTTGGATATATGGATGGTGCAGTATGTTGGATATATGGATGGTGCAGTATGTGTTGGATATATGGATGGTGCAGTATGTGTTGGATATATGGATGGTCAGTATGTGTTGGATATATGGATGGTGCAGTATGTGTAGGATATATGGATGGTGCAGTATGTGTTGGATATATGGATGGTGTAGTATGTGTTGGATATATGGATGGTGCAGTATGTGTTGGATATATGGATGGTGCAGTATGTGTTGGATATATGGATGGTGCAGTATGTGTAGGATATCTATGGATGGTGTAGTATGTGTTGGATATATGGATGGTGTAGTATGTGTTGGATATATGGATGGTGCAGTATGTGTTGGATATATGGATGGTCAGTATGTGTTGGATATATGGATGGTGCAGTATGTGTTGGATATATGGATGGTGCAGTATGTGTTGGATATATGGATGGTGTAGTATGTGTTGGATATATGGATGGTGCAGTATGTGTTGGATATATGGATGGTGCAGTATGTGTTGGATATATGGATGGTGCAGTATGTGTTGGATATATGGATGGTGCAGTATGTGTAGGATATATGGATGGTGCAGTATGTGTTGGATATATGGATGGTGCAGTATGTGTAGATATATGGATGGTGCAGTATGTGTTGAATATATGGATGGTGCAGTATGTGTTGGATATATGGATGGTGCAGTATGTGTTGGATATATGGATGGTGCAGTATGTGTAGGATATATGGATGGAGCAGTATGTGTTGGATATATGGATGGTGCAGCATGTGTTGGATATATGGATGGTGCAGTTTGTGTTGAATATATGGATGGTGCAGTATGTGTTGGATATATGGATGGTGCAGTATGTGTAGGATATATGGATGGTGCAGTATGTGTTGGATATATGGATGGTGCAGTATGTGTAGGATATATGGATGGTGCAGTATGTGTTGGATATATGGTGCAGTTTGTGTTGGATATATGGATGGTGCAGTATGTGCTGGATATATGGATGGTGCAGTATGTGTTGGATATATGGATGGTGCAGTATGTGTAGGATATATGGATGGTGCAGTATGTGTTGGATATATGGATGGTGCAGTATGTGTTGGATATATGGATGGTGCAGTATGTGTTGGATATATGGATGGTACAGTATGTGTTGGATATATGGATGGTGCAGTATGTGTAGGGTATATGGATGGTGCAGTATTTGTTGGATATATGGAGGGTGCAGTATGTGTAGGATATATGAATGGTGCAGTATGTGTTGGATATATGGATGGTGTAGTATGTGTTGGATATATGGATGGTGCAGTATGTGTTGGATAAATGGATGGTGTAGTATGTGTTGGATATATGGATGGTGTAGTATGTGTTGGATATATGGATGGTGCAGTATGTGTTGGATATATGGATGGTGCGGTATGTGTTGGATATATGGATGGTGTAGTATGTGTTGGATATATGGATGGTGCAGTATGTGTTGGATATATGGATGGTGCAGTATGTGTAGGATATATGGATGGTGCAGTATGTGTTGGATATATGGATGGTGTAGTATGTGTTGGATATATGGATGGTGCAGTATGTGTTGTATATTGGATGGTGCAGTATGTGTTGGATATATGGATGGTGTAGTATGTGTTGGATATATGGATGGTGTAGTATGTGTTGGATATATGGATGGTGCAGTATGTGTTGGATATATGGATGGTGCAGTATGTGTTGGATATATGGATGGTGCAGTATGTGTTGGATATATGGATGGTGCAGTATGTGTTGGATATATGGATGGTGCAGTATGTGTTGGATATATGGATGGTGCAGTATGTGTAGGATATATGGATGGTCAGTATGTGTTGGATATATGGATGGTGCAGTATGTGTAGGATATATGGATGGTGCAGTATGTGTAGGATATATGGATGGTGCAGTATGTGTTGGATATATGGATGGTGCAGTATGTGTTGGATATATGGATGGTGCAGTATGTGTTGGATATATGGATGGTGCAGTGTGTAGGATATGGATGGTGCAGTATGTGTTGGATATATGGATGGTCAGTATGTGTTGGATATGGATGGTGCAGTATGTGTTGGATATATGGATGGTGCAGTATGTGTTATATGGATGGTGCAGTATGTGTTGGATATATGGATGGTGCAGTATGTGTAGGATATATGGATGGTGCAGTATGTGTTGGATATATGGATGGTGCAGTATGTGTTGGATATATAGAGGGTGCAGTATGTGTTGGATATATGGATGGTGCAGTATGTGTTGGATATATGGATGGTGCAGTATGTGTTGGATATATGGATGGTGCAGTATGTGTAGGATATATGGATGGTGTATGTGTTGGATATATGGATGGTGCAGTATGTGTTGGATATATGGATGGTGCAGTATGTGTTGGATATATGGATGGTGCAGTATGTGTTGGATATATGGATGATGCAGTATGTGTTGGATATATGGATGGTGCAGTATGTGTAGGATATATGGATGGTGCAGTATGTGTTGGATATATGGATGGTGTAGTATGTGTTGGATATATGGATGGTGCAGTATGTGTAGGATATATGGATGGTGCAGTATGTGTTGGATATATGGATGGTTAGTATGTGTTGGATATATGGATGGTGCAGTATGTGTTGGATATATGGTTGGTGCAGTATGTGTTGGATATATGGATGGTGCAGTATGTGTAGGATATATGGATGGTGCAGTATGTGTTGGATATATGGATGGTGCAGTATGTGTTGGATATATGGATGGTGCAGTATGTGTAGGATATATGGATGGTGCAGTATGTATTGGATATATGGATGGTCAGTATGTGTTGGATATATGGATGGTGCAGTATGTGTTGGATATATGGATGGTGCAGTATGTGTTGGATATATGGATTGTCAGTATGTGTTGGATATATGGATGGTGCAGTATGTGTTGGATATATGGATGGTGCAGTATGTGTTGGATATATGGATGGTGCAGTATGTGTTGGATATATGGATTGTCAGTATGTGTTGGATATATGGATGGTGCAGTATGTGTTGGATATATGGATGGTGCAGTATGTGTTGGATATATGGATGGTGCAGTATGTGTTGGATATATGGATTGTCAGTATGTGTTGGATATATGGATGGTGCAGTATGTGTTGGATATATGGATGGTGCAGTATGTGTTGGATATATGGATGGTGCAGTATGTGTTGGATATATGGATGGTGCAGTATGTGTTGGATATATGGATGGTGCAGTATGTGTTGGATATATGGATGGTGCAGTATGTGTAGGATATATGGATGGTGCAGTATGTGTAGGATATATGGATGGTGCAGTATGTGTTGGATATATGGATGGTGCAGTATGTGTTGGATATATGGATGGTGCAGTATGTGTTGGATATATGGATGGTGTAGTATGTGTTGGATATGATGGTGCAGTATGTGTTGGATATATGGATGGTGTAGTATGTGTTGGATATATGGATGGTGCAGTATGTGTAGGATATATGGATGGTGCAGTATGTGTTGGATATATAGATGGTGCAGTATGTGTTGGATATATGGATGGTGCAGTATGTGTTGGATATATGGATGGTGCAGTATGTGTTGGATATATGGATGGTGTAGTGTGTTGGATATATGGATGGTGCAGTATGTGTAGGATATATGGATGGTGCAGTATGTGTTGGATATAGATGGTGCAGTATGTGTTGGATATATGGATGGTGCAGTATGTGTTGGATATATGGATGATGCAGTATGTGTTGGATATATGGTGCAGTATGTGTTGGATATATGGATGGTGCAGTATGTGTTGGATATATGGATGGTGCAGTATGTGTTGGATATATGGATGGTGCAGTATGTGTTGGATATATGGATGGTGCAGTATGTGTTGGATATATGGATGGTGCAGTATGTGTTGGATATATGGATGGTGCAGTATGTGTAGGATATATGGATGGTGCAGTATGTGTTGGATATATGGATGGTGCAGTATGTGTTGGATATATGGATGGTGCAGTATGTGTTGGATATATGGATGGTGCAGTATGTGTAGGATATATATGGTGAACGTGTGGGTGAGGTTGTGGAGGGATATGAAGAGGCACTGCTGGGGTCACCATCAATAGAATTAACCCCTTCTGTGCCGGCAACGTATTTTTTAAATTTTATTGTAGCTATATTTAGACGATTTTGTGAAGTATAAGAAGGATCTGTGGTAATGAAAAGGGTTAAGTGAAATAGTTCCAAACCTGTTAATTACTGGAGGTCCTTTTCAAACTGAATATCATAGTCTAATAGTTGCCAGAATATAATAATAAGAAAGTCACCGGTACTGAATGGGTTAAGAAAATAATAGTAGATTAAACAATATTTTGCGTATAGAAGCGAAATGTTATCAATATAGTATTTATCCTCAAATGTAATTATGTCAGAATTTTAGAGTTTATATGGGCTACCTTTCGCTCAGGCTAAAATTGTTTGCAAACTATCTATCTATCTATCTATTGCCTGACGCCGTGGTCCCCGAAGGGGTGGCCACGAACGAACCGCCACCATGCACCTCTGTCCCCAGTCAGTCTAAGCCCTTCCTCCCAACCAGCACCGCCTTCATCCATATACTTTCTCACTCCATCCTTCCACCTCTCTTTCCCTCTTTGTCCTTCCACCTGGCTCTCGTACACCTTCTTAGTCATTCTCTCGCTTCCCATACGTTCCATATGGCCGAACCATCTCAAGGTGTTCCTTTTCACACTTTCAAGCACATCTACCTCTACACCACACCTCCTCCTTACTTCCTCATTCGTCTGTCTATCCCTCCATGTAACTCCGCACGCTCTTCTCAAACTCATGTTGGTTAATTCCCGTCTAATTTTATCTGCTCCTCCAGTTTCCTTCCTTACCCCATACTACTTCTACTGCCTCCTCCTTGTTTGAGGCCTTAGCGTAACCAAATATATTGCAATTATCAAATTGACTATGTCTCATCGTCGTCCTTAGGCTAACCACGCGACAACCCCTCAAGACCTAACGGCGGCCCCTGAGGAGGAGGTCGAAGGGTGTTTGAGGCTGTTCCTGCGAGAGTCTAGCCCCTTCCACTCCTGCCACCCCTTCGTCAGCCCCAAGCCTTACTTCCAACACTGCCTAAGCCCACAGGTGCGATTGTGTTTTCTGGTGTTGTGTATTGTATTATGTATTATATCGTGTTTGCATTATTTTCGAGTCGTATAGTTTTTAGAGATACTGTATGTTGTAGTTTCATTGTTTGTGGTGTTATTTCGTAGTAATATTGTGTTTGCTGTTATTTTGGTGTCATATTTGTTTTGTATTTCTTAAAGCCATGCAAGAATATGCTCCAGAGCCTTACTTTCATCACTGTGTCAGCCCAAAGCTTCGGTTGTGTTCTCTGGTATTCTGTAATTGTTCTAGTCATATTTTGTGTGCTATTTTTATGTTACATTACTTTCTTTTTTATTTTGTAACCATGCACTAATAAGCCTCAGAACCATACTTACAATACTGCCTCAGCCCCCATTGTGTTCTCCATAATTTTGTATTAATGTCTAAATCTAATGTCATTGGTGTTATTTTGAGTTATTTTGCCTTCTATATTATTCTGTGGCCATACAATAGTATGGCATTACTTCCAACTGTGCCTCAACTTACAAGCTCACTTATTTACTGGTATTCTGAATTATATTCTAACCATATTGTTGTTGGTGTTATTATATATATATATTTTTTTTTCTATGTGATTGAGGGAGGCAAAAGGCATAACTGCCTATAGCGAGTGCCTCCCCCATAGTTGAAAGAGTGACAGGGCCAAAATCAAGGGACGTTCGAGCCAAAATGCCTGGACACACGGAGTTTGAAGCAATTTAAGTCATAGGAAGAGGGAAAGACTGATTCTGGGAGAGAGTTCCAGAGCTCAGCTGTTGAGTAGAAGAAAGTTTGAGAGTAACGTTTCACTCTTGGGTTGGAGAGTTGCACAGAGTAGGGGTGGGATTGAGTTGCAAGACGGGTACCACGTGCCCTACGTAAAGGAGGTGGTATGCACTGGGATAGCTCTGAGGAACACTGATTATTATAGTAGCGATAGAATAGCGAGAGATGCAACATTGCGGCGGAGAGAGAGAGATTGCAGAGAGTTGGTGAGTGGACGGGAGTTAATTATACGAAAGGCCTTCCTTTCAACTTTGTCTAGGAGAGCGGTGTGAGAGGAACCTCCCCACACATGTGAACAATACTCAATACAAGGACGCACTATGCCCCTGTACAGAGCAAGAAGCTGTGCAGGGGAAAAGAACCCCCTAAGGCGGTTGAGCACACCCAGCTTCTGGGAGGCTGCCTTAGCAAGACTGGTAATATGGTCCTTCCAAATGAGAGCAGAAGAAAAAGAGACACCAAGAATATTGAGAGAAGATGAAGGGTTGATTTTTGTATTGTTGAAGAATAAGGGATAGTCCGCTGGGAGATCCTGACGGGTAGATAGATGGAGAAATTGGGTTTTGGAAGCATTAAAGTTAACAAGGTTTTCTCTGCCCCAATTGGAAATAGTATTTAGATCAGAATTTAAGAGTTCTATGGCTTCATTACGTTTGTCGTTGAGGGATTGCTGGCAGGGGGCGTTCTGAAAAACTAATGGAGTAGTGTAAGGTTGAGTCGTCTGCGTATGAATGGATGGGAATTAAGGTACAGTTAAGGAGATCATTTATAAAAATTAGAAAGAGAATAGGAGATAGGACAGAGCCCTGAGGAACACCGGAGTTTATAGGGTGAGGAAGTGAACAATGGCCGTCCACAACCGCGGCTATGGAACGGCCGGAAAGGAAATTAGAGACAAAGGCACAGATGGAGGGATAGAAACCGAAGGAGGGTAGTTTAGAAATTAAAGATTTATGCCAGACTCTATCGAAGGCTTTCGATATGTCTAGTGCAATAGAAAAAGTCTCACCGAAGTCCCGAAAGGAGGATGACCAAGAGTTAGTAAGATATGAAAGAAGATCACCAGTAGAGCGACCCTTAAGGAAGCCATACTGGCGATCTGAGAGCAGATTATGAAAGAGAATGCTTAAGAAATTTGGAAGCAAGAATAGTTTCAAAAACTTTAGAAAGACAAGAGATAAGAGCAATTGGACGATAGTTGGAGGGTTGAGAGCGGTCACCCTTCTTTGGGACAGGTTGAATGTGAGCAAACTTCCAGCATGAAGGGAAGACGTTAGAGGATAGACAGAGACGAAAGAGTTTGCCTAGGCAGGGAGTCAGCACGGAAGCACAGTTTTTGAGAACAACAGGAGGAACACCGTCCGGACCGTATAGACCTCTTAGCTTGTATTCTTTATTATTTTGTAGCCATGGCATAATAAGTTTCCTACACTGTTTCAGCTCCGAGATTCGGTTGTGTCCTGGCTTTCTGTATAATTTTCTAGTCATATACGTTTTGGTGTTACTTGCAGTCATATTGCTTTCTGTATTTTTCTGTAGTCCTGTAGTTTTCAGCCCCTCAGCCTTACTTCCAACACTCCCTCACGCCCAAAGATCTGTTCACAAGTATTGGTTTCTGTACTTTGTAAATTTAGTGTAACAAGGAGAGTGGCCATCTGTAGTCTAATGTGTTTCTCGCCTGGCGCAAAATTAAATCCCCGAGCAGCTGATATATCGATACATAATGGAAACATACGAAACTACTGTGTTTTTGCATTATATTAACGCCATTTTTTCATAAATAACAACAAAAGTCGCCACAAAATCATCGGAATAGGCAAGTAATCAAGGTGAAGACGGCCGCAACTTACCATCAGCTGGAAAACTCCCCAGGTTCGAGTCCTCGGAGTGCCACATGTGTTTGTTGCTTTCATTAATTGAGTTTTGAAGTGAAGTTGGTTGGTGTAAAAAACATATTAATACCCAGTAAAACCTGTAACCGCCTTTCAACCGATACCGATGTACTGTGTGGTTTATTTATTTCAGGTAGGGCATTTTCACAGTTCTTGATCATAATTTGTGTCCCTCAATCAATCAATAATTTCTTAACCCCTTCTGTACCGGCGACGTTATTTTTGATATTACTCTGGCTACTATTAGATGATTTTATTCAGTTTACAAAGAAGCCTCCAGCAATTAACATGCTCAACTATCTCACTTAACCCTTTTTACTAGCACAGATCCTTCTTAAACTGTATGGAATCGTCTAAATATAGCTAGAATATAACTAAAAGGACGTCCCCGGTACAGAAGGTGTTACATCAATCCACCAACCAACCAGTGACTCAATGACTCAACCAATATGTAAAACCAATCAATCAATTAATCAATACATAAACCGGCCAAGTGATCAATCGGTCAGTCAATCAAATAGTCACTCAACCAACAGTTTCCTTCCTTGTTCAAGAAGAGCCAGGCCTCGCTATGCTTGGTCAGTAGACTACGCAATCATTCAGTCACACAGTCAATCACCCAATGAATCAACCAATCATTAACCCAATCCATTAATCAAGCAGTTAGTAATTCAATAATTCAATCTACCAATCATATAATCAATCACTCTAAATTAAGCAATCGATCTGTCTATCAATCATTTACACATTCAACGAATCAATCCCCCAGTCAACAAAGCAACCAACCAATCCACCAACCAATCAATCCATCCACCAACCAATAAACCATAGCAAGCACTAAATCAACGAATCAATCCCTAACTCCCTCAACAGGTTCCGGCCGCATCCAACAAGAGCCATACCCCCCTGTGTCTGGCAGCAGCGGCCTATCAAATCCAATGTCGGGCGGAGGGAATCAATGTGGTCTATCCCAAGGAATGCCAGGAGGACGTGCAAGGTGAGACCATAACATAAAATGCTATACTATAATTTACCAATAATATAACATAACTTAACATAATGTAGCATAAGATGTACCCTTAACCCGTACAATCCCAGCGACGGCTGCCAGCTGTCAGTAGATAAACCACTCCCCAGTCCCAGCGACGGCTGCAAGCCGTCAGTAATATACGGTCCTTGTAACTGCCAGTATCAGGCAGTGGCTGTTACCATGACTTGTAAACACTGTTCTAAGGAATTGGTAACACTTCTTAGGTTGGCTGCAAGCTTCCACAAGCTGTCTGGGTCAGAGTTTCATCAACTTTTGAGGTGGGAGGTTGTTATATCTTGCCTCTGAAGCCATTTTGGCCACATTGCTTGGTACTGGGGGGGGGGGGGGTACATTTATGGTAGTACCCTTTGTTACAGTAGGGGTTAACATAACATAACTTACCAAACCAAGCTCATTTTTGTACACAGGGAATCAACATGTGTTCCCAGATCACTAGCTATAACTTCCACCCTTGGTAACATTTTTGAAACAATAATAAATAATCACCTAATCAAGCATCTAGAGACTAGTAAATGTATCAGTGATAGATACTATGGCTTTTTACATGAAAGAGCAACTGCAGGCATGCCTTGCCTTCTTAGGCATCAAATTTACGAAGCTACAGACCAACATGGTAAAACGTATACAATAGCTGGATATTTCAAAGGCTTTGATAGAGTCTGGCATCAATCCTTATTGTCGAAGATGTTACGCTACGGTCTTGCATCACTAATTCCACCAATGTCTTCTTATCTTTAAAACAAAAAAATATGTGTAATGGTAGATGGCTTTTATTATAAATTTCACTCCATAAATACTGACGTTCCTCAGGGATCAGTTTTTGGCCCCAACTCTGTTTCTTATTCATATCAATGATCTCTTATCTATCACACATAACCCAATACATTCCTACAAAGATGACTCAACGATCCACAGTTCCTTTATATTTAGCAGTTCTTTCATGCAGCCTGATATTATAAATACAACATTAAACACTGTAGTTTCTCTGAACCAGGACCTTTCTAAAATTAATGAATGGGGACAAAAAAAATCTAGTTTCCTTTAATGCTCAGAAAGCCAATTACATACAGTTTTCTAACAGACAGAATCTTTGTGACTCCCACATAATTTTAAGTGATGGGTTTAATGGTTATAATGGAAGGAACCCAACGGAGAGAAAAGGTTTACAGTGTAAGCAGAAAGATTAGAGGTTAGAAATAAGTCAAGGATGTTGAGCCGATCTCCAAGACGGTCAGGGATGCGAGTAGGGTGCTGGACTAACTGCTCTAGGTTGCTTAGGATGAAAATGATGTAGGCTTGTTCACCAGGTTTGACAGTGAAATGAGAGGAAAGCCACTGGCGGTGGTGAATATTGAAATCACCTAAAATGGAGATTTCAGAGAAAAGAGAGGTTAATATGATGTGTTCCACTTTAACACCTTACGAGCGGCCTATGCGGTTTATTTATATGTACCGCCCAGCGGGGTGTTTTTAGCCAAAATAGGGCTGTTTACGTGATCATTTTCATGCCTAAATAAGACCCAGAACGTAAAACAAGTACCTATCCCTGAAAGGGCATAATCAGAGCTTTCGAATGACACCATAACGATCCTTTTATGATGGCTAGTTTTCTTGCAATAACCGTGCAACGCGAGTGCAAAAAGCATGTAATTAGCCACTTTCCCGATACAATTCCTTATATAGCGAGTGAGAGAGGGAGGAGGGAGCTGGGATTCGTGTCAGTATGTTCGCCGCGGTGGTCTGGAGCAGTCATACGCTCGCTACTCTCCTGCCACCACTTGTCTCTCTCTCTCAGCAACATTACGTGCTGAAATTGCCACTCGACCTATGTCGAGCGCCGCCACATAGTCCAGCTTTATTTAACTCGACTTATGTGGTGAGCCGCTAATTAAGGGTTAAAGATTAGGTAGTTGTTGTTGTTGTTCCCTAAGCTGCCTGGCCGAACAGCCCCGAGTCCCTGAGAAAGGCCATGGCCACGATCGGGCTTTCCCACAGAGCTCTCATTGAGTGTAGATTGTGTTGTTGGCGTAAGTGGTTGTGTGAAATGCAGTCTTCTATGATGTGTTTTATGGTATGGGGTGCTGTGTTACATCCCGGGCAGGCGTCGACAACGGAGTCATCCAATCTCTTCTGATAGCTCAGGAGAGCTGGATGGTGTCCGCATCTCAGCCTGGCCAGGTGGACTCTGTCCTCGCGAGGAAGGGAGGATTCGAAAGGATGGATTTCGGGAGGTCGTGCATGCAGCTGCGTGTTGTCTGTGAGTGAGTGGATGGATCGGTGAGAGATATGAGTATGGATGTGCTTCTGGAAGTTGGTTCAGGGTGGGCAGGGAGGGAGAGAGGACAATAATTGTGTGTGATACCGTGTGCTGGGTGTTGTTTTGATATTTCTTGGTGTCTGTGGGTGTGTTGCCATGTAGTTTAGTGGGTGGTCTTGGTTCGTGGAGGCTGCTGCCAGGAATTGAGTGCCTCTCATGTCCAGATGGTCTTTGACTTTGAGGATTTTGGTTTCTTGATGTAGGTGATCTGTGGGTGCAGTAGCTGTGCAGCCTGTAATGATCTTCAGGGCTTTGTTTTGAATAGTCTGTAAGGTCTTATGATGTGTTTCAGCTAGGTTAGAAGCCCAGGCTGGGCTTGCGTATTCCATCACTGATCTTATGTATTGTTTATATACTGTGGTGGTAGTTTCTTTGTTGTGTCCAAATTTTGTGTGAGCAAGTGACCTGAGGGCGTTAAGTCTGGGTGTCAGTTTCTTTTTAATGTTTGTGGTGTGCTGTTTGAATGTCATATGAGTATCATATGTTACTCCTAGGATTTTGGGTGTGTGTGTATGTGTTAGGGGTGTGTTGTTTATGGTGAGTTGAGGGATGTATTCGTGTTCTCCTGTCCAACTTGTGAGCAGGGTTGCGGTGGATTTGGCTGGGGCTAGATTAAGTCTGTTTGTAGTGCACCAGCCATGTAGTGTGTTGAGATAGGGTTGAAGGAGATCTGTTGCTCTTTTTGGGTCATGGTGTGTGCATGTGAGTGTTATGTCATCTGCATAGGAGGCTAAGTTTATTTGGGGCGTATTGGGTGTAGTTATATCGTGCATGTACAGATTGAAGAGTGCGGGCGATAGGACGGATCCTTGTGGGACTCCGTTTGGAAAGTTTTTGATTTTAGATGACTGACCGGCAAAAGATACGTGTGCACATCTGCCTGCTAGGAAGTTGGCCAGCCACCTTTTTGTGTTGTTGTGCATGTTTGTGTTGTAGATTTTGTTTGTTAGGTTGTGGCGGGGGATGGCATCGAAGGCTTTACTAATGTCGAGTGTGGCTATAGTGATCTGTGTGGTGGTCTAGCTGAGTTGATGCCGTCGAAAGCTCTTTGTGTAAGGTCTGTGAGAAGAGTGTTTGTGGAGTGCAGTGGCCTAAAGCCATGTTGTGTTGGAGCTAGGGGTAGGTCAGGTGTAATTAGTTGTAATACTAGGCGTTCCATGACTTTGGAGGGGGAGCAAAGGAGTGTGATGGGGCAGTGCGAGGAGGGTAGCATGGGGTCTTTGTTGGGTTTGGGGAATGTGATGATGATACACCAAATGTCTGGTATTGTGTTGTGTGAATAGCTGTAGTTTGATATGTTAGTGAGTGCTTGTATGCCTTGTGGTCCCAGGTGTCTGAGGTGTATGTTGCTTATGTTGTCTAGGCCACAGGTGGGTGAGTGCTTGAGATTGTTGATGATATGCTTTGTCTGGTGATTGGTGAAGGGTGTATAGTCAGGGTCTGTGGGGAATTGTCTCTTACGTCGGATGACATGTCGGTCGTCTTTGTGAGGTTTTAGGTGGCTGACATGTGAAAAGTGATTGATGAGAGTGTTTGCTTGTTGTTTACATGAAGGAGTAGAGTCTGTTGTTGTGATTGCAGCATGTGATTGTGTTGTGTTGCTGTTGGAAAGTGTGATGCTGTTTAGTGTTTTGTAGAGTTTTTTGGGGTTTGTTTTGTGATCAGGTGTTTGTAGGAAGTTATTCCAATTTAGTTTTTGTTGTTCTTGTATTTTGTTGTTAGTTTGGGTGTTGAGTGCTTGAATTTGTTGTGTGATGTCTTGTGTGTGGGGTGCTGGGGAGTGTTTCAGTATGTCGCGTTGTCTGATGAGGTTTTGAATTTCTGGTGTGAAGTTGGGGTTGTGTCTTTTTTATGTTACCTCTTGGAATGTGTTTCTTGTCAGCGTTTTGGATAGTTTTATTGAGTATCTGTACAGCATTGTTGATGTTAGTGATGGGTGTACTGTTTAGAGTTGTGAAGTGTTGTTCTGTCTCATTTGTGAATGCTTCCCAGTTAGCTCTTTTATAATTGGTGTATGTGTGTTTGTGGCTAGCTGGGGTGAGTCTGGTTTTGGTGGTGATAATGATCGGGAGGTGGTCAGAGCCTAAGGTTCTGACCACCCTCCAGGATGTTGTGGGGGCGAGTTCTGGGGAGCAAAAGGTGATGTCTGGAGATGATGGGTTATAGAGGGCTTGGTGAGGAATATGGGTATGTTGATGGATGTCGTTAAGGATGATGAGGTTATCGGTTTGGTTTTGTAGTACCAGCCCTCTGTCTGTGTCGGGGTTGTCGACAAACCAGGCCGACGTCTTGGCGTTGAAGTCACCAGGTAGTCAAAGGAGTTAGGAAAGTCAGTAGAGTTAGGGGATAGATAAATGGCTCAGATATATTTAGTTTGAGAGTGACAAGAAAGTTTGAGCCAGAGAATTGAGACTTCAGAGGAGTCAAAGTCGGGAACACAAGAACAAGTGAGTTTGTTATGTATTGTACATACCTGTATACACAACATCCACCTTTGGCTTTGAAAATAGGATAACAAATGTAGGATGAAACAGTGAAGGGGTTGCTGGAAGTTGCCTCAGACACCTGAATCTCTGTGAGAAAAAAAGAGAACAGTTTTTTTGGAGGTGTTCGACAGAGGGAAAGTTAGATGAAAGGCAGCGAATATTGGAGAAATAAATGGCTAGAGTCTCAGACCGTGGTCCAAAGCATCTTGATGGGTCGTCAGGGGTAGGTCGAGTATGGTCAGAAAGCATATTCATAATTATGAATCCTTGTGAGTAGTTACTGCTCAATATCTAGATATTTTAATGCATTAAATTAATCCCATTTATACAACTACTCAGCTGAAAAAAGTTTTAGCATTTATTGATAAGGCTTCAGCTAATAATACAAATAATAGCATCATTGACATGTAAAATGCATCCATATAGTTTATTAGTATATTGGCCATAATCGTGTGGTGCATTGGAATTAAGAAGATTAATAGCTTTTCCCAAGCCCTTAATAAACTATTCAGTGTAATAATTATGTTCCCGTATTTATTCAATCGTTGGTTCCTTTTCCACAGATCAGCTACAGGGGAGGTCTCTCACACTTTTGCAATCAAGTGGACCAGTATCCCAGGTCTCAGGGGTCCCACAAAGTTCAGGGGCCGTTCCAATGGTCCTAACAGGCTCTTGTGATATCCCTGAGGGAGGCTCGGTCCCCAGTGGTTGGTCTAGGGTCTACAGAAATGATCCTGCGGAGAATGAAGAGACCGAGGACGAGGGAGGCCAGACTGAGGAGGAAAGTGATCTGGAAAGTGAGGGAGCTGCCGATGTTGCTCTGGTGGTGGAGCTGGCCAACTGTAACAGGGGCAAGGACTTCCAGCTCCTCATGAGACTCCTGAAGGTGCAGATCCGAAGGGCAGTTAGCGGTAAGTGAATTACAATATAACAAAGCATGTTTACCGAGGACCAAAACTACTACTTACAAAAACCTATTCAGGATACCAGTTCCATTCGCTTTGTTTCGGGAGCCACATACCATATTATACATAATATTGTCTATAATCATATCTTGGATGAAATTAAATTCAGTTGTTCCTATGTGTTTAGCACTCATCTGGCTAAAACCATGGCAGAAGTAAAGACATAGGAACAACTGAATTCAATTTCACCCAAGATAAGATTATAGACAATAGTATAGATTAACTATATATTTAATGTATAATAGGGAATGTGAGTAATGTAATGTAACTGACCATTAAGCAAATATGCACCTATATAATCACTAATAGTGCTGAAAGAGTTCATCGACATACGTTTTATATCCATGATTATTGATTAAGAGAGATCTTTCCTGATATGAAGTATACTAATATAATGTAACAAAAATAATGTTTTCACAGTTAGAGGATTTCATGAAAACCATTGGCTTGAAAATTAAATCGGATGTTCCTTGTCTTTGTTTTGGTCTCAATATTGACCAAAGTTTGAGTTTCATGATCTGTTTTGCCACCATCATACATACACAAATTTATAGACCAACAGCTCCACACGAAGCGTGGTTCCGGTCTCACGTCCTAATGGTGGCGTTCCAGGCAATCAGGGAATGTTGTTAGAAAATTTGATGTTCGATATAAGTCAGATGTTCCCATTTTAATATTTCTGTTGCAATAATTATATTCTCCGTCTGAGACTGTCCTTCTATAAATCCCCCCTGCCATAGGAGATCACTACATCTTTTACAATTCAACTTAGTCCACATCTGAGTCTTTCCTTCTCTCATTTTCTATCGCTAGAAGATATTCTAAGAATATTTCACTTTTGAGGCATAATTTTGATGATTTTGTTTCCTTAAAGTTGTTTCCTGTATCAATTCCCATATTAGTTGCCCTTTTCTTATTTACCACCACCAGAGGATGTTCGCTACGCCCTAATCACCACGAGCGGAGACGTTGTGTCCCCGCCCTCAGCTTTCATGCCTGAAGAGGAGATGTCGGCCCTGCTAGCAACTCTGGATCCACAAGGACCAAAGTCCGACGAAGGAGGAGCCGCTGCTGTCATTTTGGCTGCTCGAGATCTGACGTAAGTTTTGTGATTTATTGTTATGTTCAGAGAGAGAGAGAGAGAGAGAGAGAGAGAGAGAGAGAGAGAAGTGGTGGAAATTAGTACCTCATCCCCATTCCACGATCCATCCCTCAGATGGCACGTTGGATAGTTGCAAACCAATCTATGACCGAGTTGCCTCACTTGCGAGGGATATACTCAGTCTATCATATTATACTCTCTGCTAGGCATCATAATGATAACACACTCCAAATATCTCCCCTTCCTTACTCTGAATCTATTCTTATAACCTCCTTCCTTCCCCCAGGTGGCGTGTAGGAGTGTCGCGAACCATCCTACACTTCAGTTGCCGTGCTTGCCACCAAGGAGACGCGGTGTACCAGGCGCTGCAGGGGAACCAAGCCACCTACCACCTGGTCACCAAGTTTAGGGCTACTATGGCTGCCTCCACTCCCAGGAAGGCTTCAGCAATGGCTGTCAAACTTCTCGGCTTTGATCAGAAGTTTGTCTACACCGTCCGAGGTAATTTTGATAATCGTCGATTATAGCAAGTAAATAAATAATCAGCATCTCTTGCTGTCCTTCTGTAATTCCAGTTGTTGTTGTTGTTGTTGTTCCCTAAGCTGCCTGGCCGAACAGCCCCGAGTCCCTGAGGAAGGCCACGGCCACGATCGGGCTTTCCCACAGAGCTCTCATTGAGTGTAGGTTGTGTTGTTGGCGTAAGTGGTTGTGTGAAATGCAGTCTTCTATGATGTGTTTAATGGTATGGGGTGCTGTGTTACATCCCGGGCAGGCGTCGACAACGGAGTCATCCAGTCTCTTCTGATAGCTCAGGAGAGCTGGATGGTGTCCGCATCTCAGCCTGGCCAGGTGGACTCTGTCCTCGCGAGGGAGGGAGGATTCGGAAGGATGGATTTCGGGAGGTCGTGCATGCAGCTGCGTGTTGTCTGTGAGTGAGTGGATGGATTGGCGAGAGATATGAGTATGGATGTGCTTCTGGAAGTTGGTTCGGGGTGGGCAGGGAGGGAGAGAGGACAATAACTGTGTGTGATACCGTGTGCTGGGTGTTGTTTTGATATTTCTTGGTGTCTGTGGGTGTGTTGCCATGTAGTTTAGTGGGTGGTCTTGGTTCGTGGAGGCTGCTGCCAGGAATTGAGTGCCTCTCATGTCCAGATGGTCTTTGACTTTGAGGATTTTGGTTTCTTGATGTAGATGATCTGTGGGTGCAGTAGCTGTGCAGCCTGTAATGATCTTCAGGGCTTTGTTTTGAATAGTCTGTAAGGTCTTATGATGTGTTTCAGCTAGGTTAGAAGCCCAGGCTGGGCTTGCGTATTCCATTACTGATCTTATGTATTGTTTATATACTGTGGTGGTAGTTTCTTTGTTGTGTCCAAATTTTGTGTGAGCAAGTGACCTGAGGGCGTTAAGTCTGGGTGTCAGTTTCTTTTTAATGTTTGTGGTGTGCTGTTTGAATGTCATATGAGTATCATATGTTACTCCTAGGATTTTGGGTGTGTGTGTATGTGTTAGGGGTGTGTTGTTTATGGTGAGTTGAGGGATGTATTCGTGTTCACCTGTCCAGCTTGTGAGCAGGGTTGCGGTGGATTTGGCTGGGGCTAGATTCAGTCTGTTTGTAGTGCACCATGTAGTGTGTTGAGATAGGGTTGAAGGAGATCTGTTGCTCTTCTTGGGTCATGGTGTGTGCATGTGAGTGTTATGTCATCTGCATAGGAGGCTAAGTTTATT
Organism: Paralithodes platypus; assembly: GCA_032716605.1. Lineage (NCBI taxonomy): Eukaryota > Metazoa > Arthropoda > Malacostraca > Decapoda > Lithodidae > Paralithodes > Paralithodes platypus. Next base: position 50,742,061 of record CM064513.1, on the reverse strand, counting down.
TGGGGAGTATTGGGTGTAGTTATATCGTGCATGTACAGATTGAAGAGTGCGGGCGATGGGACGGATCCCTGTGGGACTCCGTTTGGAAAGTTTCTGATTTTAGATGACTGACCGGCAAAAGATACGTGTGCACATCTGCCTGCTAGGAAGTTGGCCAGCCACCTTTTTGTGTTGTTGTGCATGTTTGTGTTGTAGATTTTGTTTGTTAGGTTGTGGCGGGGGATGGCATCGAAGGCTTTACTAATGTCGAGTGTGGCTAACAGTGATCTGTGTGGTGGTCTAGCTGAGTTGATGCCGTCAAAAGCTCTTTGTGTAAGGTCTGTGAGAAGAGTGTTTGTGGAGTGCAGTGGCCTAAAGCCATGTTGTGTTGGAGCTAGGGGTAGGTCGGGTGTAATTAGTTGTAATACTAGGCGTTCCATGACTTTGGAGGGGGAGCAAAGGAGTGTGATGGGGCGGTGCGAGGAGGGTAGCGTGGGGTCTTTGTTGGGTTTGGGGAATGTGATGATGATACCATGCTTCCAAATGTCTGGTATTGTGTTGTGTGAATAACTGTAGTTTGATATGTTAGTGAGTGTTTGTATGCCTTGTGGTCCCAGGTGTCTGAGGTGTATGTTGCTTATGTTGTCTAGGCCACAGGCGGGTGAGTGCTTGAGATTGTTGATGATATGCTTTGTCTGGTGATTGGTGAAGGGTGTATAGTCAGGGTCTGTGGGGAATTGTCTCTTACGTCGGATGACACGTCGGTCGTCTTTGTGAGCTTTTAGGTGGCTGACATGTGAGAAGTGATTGATGAGAGTGTTTGCTTGTTGTTTACATGAAGGAGTAGAGTCTGTTGTTGTGATTGCAGCATGTGATTGTGTTGTGTTGCTGTTGGAAAGTGTGATGCTGTTTAGTGTTTTGTAGAGTTTTTTGGGGTTTGTTTTGTGATCAAGTGTTTGTAGGAAGTTATTCCAATTTAGTTTTTGTTGTTCTTGTATTTTGTTGTTAGTTTGGGTGTTGAGTGCTTGAATTTGTTGTGTGATGTCTTGTGTGTGGGGTGCTGGGGAGTGTTTCAGTGTGGCGTTGTCTGATGAGGTTTTGAATTTCTGGTGTGAAGTTGGGGTTGTGTCTTTTTCTGTTACCTCTTGGAATGTGTTTCTTGTCAGCGTTTTGGATAGTTTTATTGAGTATGTGTACAGCATTGTTGATGTTAGTGATGGGTGTACTGTTTAGAGTTGTGAAGTATTGTTCTGTCTCATTTGTAAATGCTTCCCAGTTAGCTCTTTTATAATTGGTGTATGTGTGTTTGTGGCTAGCTTGGGTGAGTCTGGTTTTGGTGGTGATAATGATCGGGAGGTGGTCAGAGCCTAAGGTTCTGACCACCCTCCAGGATGTTGTGGGGGCGAGTTCTGGGGAGCAAAAGGTGATGTCTGGAGATGATGGGTTATAGAGGGCTTGGTGAGGAATATGGGTATGTTGATGGATGTCGTTAAGGATGATGAGGTTATCTGTTTGGTTTTGTAGTACCAGCCCTCTGTCTGTGTCGGGGTTGTCGACAAACCAGGCCGACGTCTTGGCGTTGAAGTCACCACCCAGGATGATGTGTGGGGTGTTTGTGATGTGTTGTAAGTGTGGTCTGTATTCATTTGGTACTGTAGGGGATGTTTGGGGAGGGATGTATGTGTTTATGATGGTTATGTTGGATTTGTTGCCAGTGCGTATTTTAATTGATTGTATTTCTGTTGTGTTATCATTTGGGGGGAGGAGGGATTTGGTTTGTACACTGGTTACTATGTATGATATTTCATTGTGTACCAGGGTGATGAGTCCACCGCCCCCGCCGACAGCCCGGTCTTGTCTGATGGTGGTGAAATTATGAAATGTGGGTGTTTTTTGTGATGTGCGGAGTTTTGTTTCTTGTAAGATGGCAATGTGTATGTTGTGTTGTTTGATGAAGTGTGAGAGTTCGTGTTTCTTTGTGTTAATGCCATCTATGTTCAATTGGAGAATGTTAATGTTATGTGCACGATGTATGTTGGGTGCTGCTGCACGAGGATGGGGTGGGGGTGAGGGAGGGGCTGGAGGTTGGGATGGGTGAGGTGGGGGTGGGGATTGGGGAGCAGGAGATGGGGGTTGGAATGGATTAGGATGGGGTGTGGTGTGTTGAGTTGAGGATGTGGATGGTATGGGAAAGTTAGGTGGGTTAGGGAGGAGAGGTGGACGGGTTTTAGGGGGGGGAGTGGATGATATGGGAAGGCTAGGTGGGTTGGAGAGGAGAGGTGGACGGGTTTTAGGCGAGGGATTTGACTGGGAGAGGGGGGGGGCATGAGGAACTGGTCCAGGTGTTCGTGTAGTGTTTCTTGGAGGCAAGTGTTGTACAGGTGAAGTGGGTCCAGTTCCTGCATGAATTGCAGAGAACTGAACCCTTAGTGTGGCGACTCGAAGTGTTGGGTTTTGAGCAAGTTGGACATATGTATGTGTACGTGGGTCCTGGGTTGCTCTCAATGTCTCCAGTAATAAAGAACATTAGTAAACTTTCAGAAGCTTATTACAGAAAGTTGCAGAAAATATAACAATGCCTTTATAAACATCCCAACAAGGCACTGAGTTACAAGTAACAATATTCTTTATATCTGTTTATCTCGGTCTGCGTAAATGACCTAATTAGTTTATCCTCCTATCAAATATATTACAAATTTTGATCTGACCAAATGTTTTTGATTTGTATAGCTTCAATTAGTAAGACGAATTAGGACTGATATATAAAACATTGCAGTGTTCATTCGCCGATTGTAGACAACACACAACAATTGATCAATTGAGAGTTTCGGTCTGTAATGAAGTACAAGTAATATTAATCAGAAATACAAAAATAAAAAGGCTTGCGATGGCTGGAAATCATGTTGATACCGATTTCATGTACTGTACTATGCCACTGTATGTGTATGTTTACTACAGATGTATTATAGCTTGCATTTTGGGTATTTAAAATATCGATGTCTGCAGCTTATGCTGTCTTGATCACTAATAAGGTTACACTCATTTGAATCTATGCAACTTCATAGCCAAGTTCTGAAACATTTGGGATATAATAAAGCATTGCATTGCATCGTTATTATTCGATATCAATTCGAATGGGTGCGCCGCTATTGGTGTTTACGACTGTACAATTGCCTTCAGTGATAAGTGGTATAACATGTAACTGCAAATTTCTGTGGTAAACTGAACTTCATTATAGCTAAAAACTCAGAGATTTTTATAATCTCCTCTCTCTCTCACCAGACCTGAGGAAGTTTACCGGTAACGACAAACTCCGGGCGGCGCTGCAGGAGCCCGAGGGATCCTGTGTGGTGGCGGCTCAGGCGTCTGGTGGATCAGTCTTCAACATGAACAAGTGGATCCCCAGCAAAGAAGTAGGTGGTAGTGGTTGATCCATTATAACAAGTGGATCCCCAGTATAGATGTTGGTGGTGGTGGTTGAACTATATGATAAAGTTTCTCAGTGTCAAACTTTCAAGAGGTGCAAATCAAAGGGACAAACACCTGTAATACTTTCACTTGTTAAACTTCGTATATTTTTGTTTTTCAGTATGCATAAATGATAATTGGGATTTTTATTTTCAAATAGGTATGTTTACACTATTTGTATATTAAACAAATGCACTGTAAACAATATCCGTAAACTTAACAGTAAGAGACCGCAAACAATAACGCACCAAAACTGTATTCAGTATTACGTTCTCTTTACTGTATTACACCCCTAAATTAAGGTAATAATACAGTAAAGAACCATAGATGTTGATGGTTAGATATGGTTGTGACCGCTAAAAATACAGTATTATCTTTGCAATACCGCTGCCTGTCCCGTGACCATACAAACAACGGATATAGTGTATATTTCTTAATGTATAGCAATGTACACCCACAAATTAATCCCAATAGCCTTGTTTGCATAAGGAAATAATTATGCAAGAGGCCCTCGAACCTTTATAAGAGACTGTGCAATAGTCACTGATTATGAAAATTGCTGTTTAATCCCTTCAGCACGATGACGTAATTTTCAACATGTCCTGGTTACTATTAGACAGTGTTCTTTAGCTTATAATATACTTATAATATACGACTCAAAGAATGCCAATAAACCCCCTGAATATCATAGATACTTATCAAACCAATTTTAGCCAATATAAAAGATAACTAGGGAGAGCGCATACCTCCGCCTATGGTGAGGGAGGAGTGTGCCCTACCGATTGCCTCCTAAATTGAATCACTTCATCCTTACCGCATATCCTATAGGCCCAGCAAATTTCGTGAAAGTCAGTCATTAACTTTGTGATCGTCAGCTGGAGAAACATAAACAAAACCAAAACCAAAATTCTTACTGTACGTTATTTGATTGGTACATTATTGCTCACTTATAATTCAAAATACCAAAATTATTTAATGTATCTTTCTTATCTTCCTTTGACTACCCAGGTCGTGACTAAGAAATTCGTGCGTGTCCTGAGCCAACGGGTAGCCCAGAGCACAGTGCCTCCGGAGTGCCAGCGGTGCCAGTGTATAGGGGGCGCCACGGAGGTCAAACTACAGTGCCGCAGCTGCTCAATCAGTTTCGAAGGCAGTAATGGCAGTGGTGGTAGTGGTAGTGGTGGTTTGTCGGTGCCTTCTATTTCTGCCCATGAAGCCGAGCAACAAACGGGTATTGCACAGGAGGGAGTAAATATGGACGCCCCTGTCCTTTCACTGGCAAGTTATTTTCATCATCGTGTGTATTTCATTAGCTATTAGGAGTAAACTGTAAGGTCTCCCTGGCAAATTCTCTTCATAACTGTGTATATTTCATTGGCTATAGGAGTAAACTGTAACTGGTTTCCCTGGCAAGTTCTCTTCATAACACTGTATCTAATTGGCTATAGGAGTAAACTGTAACTGGTTTCCCTGGCATGTTCTCTTCATAACACTGTATCTAATTGGCTATAGGAGTAAACTGTAACTGGTTTCCCTGGCATGTTCTCTTCATAACACTGTATCTAATTGGCTATAGGAGTAAACTGTAACTGGTTTCCCTGGCATGTTCTCTTCATATAACACTGTATCTAATTGGCTATAGGAGTAAACTGTAAGGTCTCCCTGGCAAGTTCTCTTCATAACTGTGCATCTAATTGGCTATAGGAGTAAACTGTAAGGTTTCCCTGACAAGTTCTCTTCATAACTGTGTATCTAATTGGCTATGAGTACACTGTTAGATTCTGTAACATTTGTCACAAAAAATGGCACCACTAATGGAAGTACAACAGATAACGCATATTGTAAAGGAGGAAGCTGCTGTATTTTCCCTGGTATACATCTTATTAGTTATACACCGTTAGATAGATTCCTTCATATGATTGACGCCATTATGGCCAACTTCTACAGACGGAAATACACACGGATGTCGCCGTATTTTCCCTGATAAGTGTGTTCTTCTGTATCGTTTGCACGTTTCATTATCTATACACTCTTAGCTTCCTTAGTAATTTGTCTTTTGTACATTTAAGGGGAGACAGGCCGTTTTTTGGGACTTTTGTTTCCCTCATGTTTAGCCCCACTAGTTTTCAGATATTAATACGTTCGGCATTACTTTGGCGATATTGATATCTTTAGCTCCATTTTGTTGTAAGTTTTAGGACCTGTCTGTCCATTTAGGTGTCGATATTTTCCTGGCGAGCGATAGCGAGCTTGTAATTATAAGAGAAATCGGCCTTCGGCCGGGAAATTTTTCTGCCGAAAATTTTTATAAATTTATCTTGAGGGTGTATCTAGGGAGTGTTTTTCTAAGTTTGAGGGAGGTCTAGCGAGAAAACTAAAAATATAAATGAATGAAATCATTAATTAATTGACCACAAAAACAGACCGTCTTCCCTTAATTAGATATCGGACTAGACTGCTTTGAAGATACCAGATTTACACCTTGAGAATTATGACACGTTTACACCTTGAGAATTTACACCTTGAGAATTTACACCTTGAAAATTTACACCTCGAGAATTTACACCTCGAGAATTTACACCTTGATAATTTACACCTTGAGAATTATGACGCGTTTACACATTGACCATCTACACCTTGAGAATTTACACCTTGAGAATGATGACGCGTTTTGCTAGTTTTTTTCTGGTCAGTTTAGGTATCAAAGGGATCAAATATATCTCGATCAAACTTCAAAATTCAACAGTTCCTCCCTAAACTGGATAAACTGGTCAACTGATAACCAGAATCTAATGAAGAAACACCGAATACCGAGAGGGTTAATTTGATCACAGGCCTGGCACCGCTATTGATAAATTAACAAAAGAGTACGTGCATTAAGGGGGGTCACCGTTTTTTTTTTTATCTTTCTCTCCTTTTTTCTCTATCCCTGGCTTGTATCCATTTGGCCCCATTCAGCCAACTATTTAAAGACGTTTATCCCCATCCAGGTGTCGATTTCTTCCTGGCGAGCGATAGCGAGCCAGCATTGTATGGAGAAATCCGGCTTCGCCGGAGACATTTTTCTATCGAAAAATGTACACATTTAGCTTGCTGTCAAAAGATAAATATATATATGTTGGCTAGCTCCCGCTCGCCAGGAAAATATTGACACCTGGATGGGGGTCGACGTCTTAAAACAGTAGGCTGAATGGGGTCAAATGGATACAAGCCAAAGAGAGAGGGAGAGAAAGAGGAAAAAGCGAGGTGGGCTCCCTTAAATTGTCTATCCTACTTTATTGGTAGACGCAAATCTGGCTTTCTGATGGTTAACTTCCTTGATTTCCCTATTATTATCTGATTACCAAATGACCCAATTCGAGTAACTTGATTGCATATCTTGTACTTCTTCTGCTGGTTCCCTATCCGACCTCACCTTTATATGGACTCACCTGTTACTTAAGGGGAGGAAGACCTTTTCTTTGGTCTATTAATTCATTTATTAATGTTTTTTTTTTTTTTTTCTCCCTAGACCTTCATCAAGCTTAGAAACACACCCCCTAGACCCCCCTTTAAGATAAATTTGTACATTATTAGGTAGAAATATTCCTCTTAAAATTGCATCTCGCTATCGGTCGCCAGGAAATAATCGACACCTAAATGGCACGAAAGGTCTTAAAATTGACAACGAAATGGGACGAAAGGTGTTAAAATCGCCAAACTAATGGGCCGAACGTCTTCTAATCTCAAAACTAGTGGGGCTAAACATTAGGGAGAAGGAGGTCCAGAAAAACAGTCTGCCTCCCCTTAAGATTATTACCCATTATGTCCCTCTTGATCTAATATGCATTTGTATTTTTTCTTTATGATCAGACCAATTTGACCATCAGCGCCGACATCAAACACGGATTTCTAGAGCAGTTTGTGAAGAAGAATGCCGCGTTTGAGCTGAACAAGTTGGCTGACGAGGAGAGGCAGAACACGTCGGAGAGCAGCAGTGAACAGGAGGAGGAGGAGACGGAGGAGGAAGCGGAAGGAGGAGAAGAAGAAGAAGGAGAAGAAGAAGAAGAGGAAGAAGGAGAAGAGGAAGAAGTACCAGGGGGTGAAAACGAGGAAGATTTACAAGCAGGAACAGCGGGAGGAGGAGGAGGAGGAGCAGGAGGAACAGATCATCAAAACGTCGGAGCAGTAGAGGAGGACTTAGTACTAGAGGAGGGAGACCGAGGACAAGAAGAAGAGGCCGATGGTGTTGATTATGAATATTACGATTACGGAGAGTATAATTGAGAGTCGGCAACCACAATACTATACCATTGATAGGAGTAGCCAAAGTGTTGACAAGCGTAGTTATGGGTAGTACACAGTAAATATATAGATATTTTCGTTAACAGTGAGCTAAGTTGTCAAAGCGTAGCAAGGGGTTATTGTAATTATATATACATTACATAGACGTTTTGGTTAACATATGTTAATTAAAGCTATCAAGTATATTATTACACGATTAGCCAGATATAAAGTAAATCCAGTTAGACCAGTGGTTCTTAACCTTTTTAGCACCGCGCCCCCCTTTGGTCAGGACTGTATTCATGATGCTCCCCCCCCCCCCCCCCCTCCCGAAGCCTCTGATGCCTAGAAAACTATTGTTTTTATCCATTCCATATAGATGCTTAAGACGCAAGATACTGTAAAAAGGGCGAAACAATAACCAATCTGCATGCAAGGATTATAACTAATTAATGGTTTTATGTCAACACTACATGTGGTTGCTTGGAATGACGGTTGTGAACTTTTCCTATCAAAGTTTCTTATTTATATATATCTTTGCGATTACCCTGTATGCATTTGAATGGCCTAGCCCTATTTTCAACTTTGATTACCCCACGCCCCCCCCCCCCCCCTAGCATTGTCAAACGCCCCCTAGAGGCCCCCCCCCCCCACCATCCGGTTAAGAACGCCGAGTTAGACAGTCATAGAGTCACTCAACCGTCAACCATGATTCCTGACATAGGTGAAGCTTCAAGGTAAAGGTGGATTAAGGAAGTGAATAATGGGATAACAATTTAATTACTTCATCGAGATGTATAGGAGCAATTCGCTTTGTAAAATGAGTCTTAATGGATACTAATTTTATCGCTTGTGTCCCCTATTAAATCATAAATAAAATGATATTGTATTCCTAAGACTCAATAAGATAAGCTGATATTAGGGAAGGGATTTAATATAATAGATTATGTAAGTAAGATTGACTAGAATTAATGAACAAATACCCGCGTGTGTGTGTGTGTGTTTGTGTGTGTGAGAGAGAGAGAGAGAGAGAGAGAGAGAGAGAGAGAGAGAGATCTAATATTAGAAAATGCATTATAAATAATGTTAATAGCTCAGTTGACATAAATGTGGAAAGTGTTAGTTGTTAAGGTTGTGTATAATACTATTTTCAAGTTTTCGATGAATTACATGAACATATTATATGGTATTACATGAAGAACATATTATATGGTATTACATGAAGAACATATTATATGGTATTACATGAAGAACATATTATATGGTATTACATGAAGAACATATTATATGGTATTACATGAAGAACATATTATATGGTATTACATGAACATATTATATGGTATTACATGAAGAACATATTATATGGTATTACATGAAGAACATTATATGGTATTACATGAAGAACATATTATATGGTATTACATGAAGAACATATTATATGGTATTACATGAAGAACATATTATATGGTATTACATGAACATATTATATGGTATTACATGAAGAACATATTATATGGTATTACATGAAGAACATATTATATGGTATTACATGAAGAACATATTATATGGTATTCTAGATTATCGGTTTGTTTCCCTGTTCTTGATAGTGTTCAGAGACACTTACATTGTTCTTGATAGTGTTCAGAGACACTTACATTGTTCTTGATAGTGTTCAGAGACACTTGCATTGCAGGAAAACTGTATAAACATATTCATTAAAGTTTTTCCCAATGACCACTGATAGGAGTACTGTCACCAAGACCCACACGTTAAGGGAAGGTTTTTAGTTTGTTCTCTAGACCTCCATCAACTTTAAAATTATACTCCCTAGACCCTCTTTCAAGATAAATTTGTAAATTTTTCGGTAGAAAAATGTCCAGGCCGAAGGCCGGTTCCTCTTAAATTACAGGCTCGCTATCGCTCGCCAGGACAAAAATCGACACCTAAATGGCACGAAATGTTTTAAAATTTAAAGAAATGGGGCGAAAGTTCTTAAAATCGCCAAACTAATGGTTCGAACGTCTTAAAATCTCAAAATCAATGGAGCTAGACATGAGGGAGAAAGGGGTCCCGAAAAAAATCCCTCAAGTGTAAATCTCCCCTTAAACACAAATCCGGCATAATTTTTTTTTATCTTGAATAATTTTCAGAAGTCACAGATGCTTTAACTTCATCTAGCCTCCCAATAATGAACTACCGGTACCCACTAACTGACTAAGTGACCTGCTTTATTTAATTTTTCTCCTTTTCTCTCTTTTTCTGGCTTGTATCCATTCGGCCCCATTCAGCCAACTGTTTTAAGACGTTTATCCCCATCTAGGTGTCGATTTCTTCCTGGCGAGCGATAGCGAGCCAGCATTATATGAAGAAATCCGGCTTCGCCGGAGAAATTTTTCTACCGAAAAATGTACAAATTTAGCCTGCTGTCAAAAATATTTAAAAAATATGCTGGCTCGCTACCGCTCACCAGTAAAAAAATGACACCTGGATGGGGATAAACGTCTTAAAACAATAGGCTGAATGGGGCAGAATGGATACAAGCCAGAGAAAGAGAGAAAAGGAGAGAACAAAGAGCAGGTCACCTCCCTTAAGTGAGTAACTTGAAGTAATGAGCAGGACGATTATGCGCCACTATACTTGATTATGCGCCACTATACTTGATTATGCGCCACTATACTTGATTATGCGCCACTATACTTGATTCTGCGCCACTATACTTGATTATGCACCACTATACTTGATTATGCGCCACTATACTTGATTATGCACCACTATACTTGATTATGCGCCACTATACTTGATTATGCGCCACTATACTTGATTATGCGCCACTATACTTGATTATGCGCCACTATACTTGATTATGCGCCACTATACTTGATTCTGCGCCACTATACTTGATTATGCACCACTATACTTGATTATGCGCCACTATACTTGATTATGCGCCACTATACTTGATTATGCGCCACTATACTTGATTCTGCGCCACTATACTTGATTCTGCGCCACTATACTTGATTATGCGCCACTATACTTGATTATGCGCCACTATACTTGATTATGCGCCACTATACTTGATTAATTAAAGTTGTCTGCGAACAAATAAATAAAATAACACCACAGGAATTTCAATGCGTGATGCGTGATTTAAGGGGAGATTTCCACTTGAGGGACTTTATTCTTGACCCTTTTCTCCCTCATGTCTAGCCCCATTACTTTTGATATTTTAAGACGTTTGCCCCATTAGTTTGGTGATTTTAAGAATTTCCGCCCCATTCTGTCAATTTCAAGACCTTTCGTGCTATTTAGGTTTCGATTTTATCCTGGCGAGTGATAGCTAGCCTGTAATTTAAGAGTAACCTGCCTTCGGCCGGGATATTTTTCTATCGAAAAATGTACAAATTTATCTTGAAAGTGGGTCAAATTTTAAGATTGCTGGAGGAGTAGGAAACAAACTAAAAACCTCCCCTTAAAAGGAATGCCCGTTACAAAGCAGCAAAATACCTTGACACTAATGAAAGCGTTTGGTCTTTGGACATGTTGTATTTCTTCTGTAGCATTTGGATTTTCCCATGGAAGTGCAACGCGAGGTCACTTAATATCTATCCTAACTTGATCAAGAAGGGTTTGGCATTGTTAAGTCCAATTATCTGAACCATTGACCATGAGTTGCATTGACCAGCCCTCTCTGTATGTATAAGCAAACTACATTCCTAGAGCTGTATAGGTTGTGTTATTATCTGTGTTTGCTAATAATAGGGAGTTTGTAATAAAATAGGAAATGTGTATTGTCTTTATTGTTTGCCCATTATTTCAATGTAAGTAATGTATGTTTTATCTCTCTCAAACCCCCGACTGACTGCGTTTGTAAATTAATAATTTTATTTTATTCTCCCCTCAAATGCATCAAGGATTATTGCGTATACATATTATTATGTTCTATCCAACAACCAACTCTACTCCTAAAATCGATTAATGAAATATTACAAACACATGTGGCAGTTCGTGGATTCGAACCCAGGACGCTCACACCGAATATCAACACCGTATGCATTACACCACGACGTTACTCTCTTTTTCCCAGATATACGAAAAATAGCTTATAACTGTGTTATGTTACTAACCCATCTGTCCCCTACTAACTTCCTATTCCTGCCACGGACATTAGTTCCAGGGCAGTTGTTCCCTTTCCAATGTTCCGTTACCCACTGTAAACCACTGTTTGGACACTTGATCCTCAGTGTTTTGGAGGACAAGCAGCCTAGAGGGGTCACTAGACCTTTTGTTGCTTGATTTCCTTTGTACTCTCTCTCTCCAGCCAGTTGCAATTTTGAGTGTCCAGGAATTTAATAGCAGATTAGTAAAACCAGTTAGAATATGACATACTACGTTATATTAAGCAAGACAAAGTATGCTTTCATGTTTCCAGGAATAGTTATGGAGGGACAAAGGGTAAGTAAGCAGAGCCAAGCATCACTCTACATATAACTCATTGCCATTATGAAATTATCTGGATAATAATATAGAGGGGTTGGTTCCCCTGGCCCAGTTCCATTGAGTCCAGTCTAGGCGCATATTCTTGAAGTGTAAACGAGTTCATGCTCTCAAGCTATAGTATAGTTCTTTTAACCCCTTCCGTACCAGCGATGTCTTTTTAATGTTACTGTTGCTATATTTAGACGATTTTTTGCAGCTTAAGAAGGATCTACGGTATGGTTCGAAGCCTTTTAATTGCTGGAGGCCCTATTAAACTGCATAACATCGTCTAATAGTAGCCAGAACAAAGTTAAAAAGATATAGCCGATACAGAAGGGGTTAAGGGGAGATTTCCACTTGAGGGACTTTTTTCTTGACCCCTTTCTCCCTCATGTCTAGCCCCATTTGTGACGTCTACCAGCATTGGCAGAATCGCCTCTCGTTGGCCACTAGCGCTTGCCAGGGACATCGAAATGGGCTACAGTTATCAGAGAATGTTGTTCTTTCTTTCCTAGTAATCGCATTGTCACAGACAGTCTAGTGGTGGTCTTTGTTTTCGTCTGTGACAACGGGTTATATTTTATATCAACAGTAGTGATAATAGTACCAGCGTGTGAATGAGAAAGACTTTCAGAGCGAGGAGGTAGTAAGTGTCTGTATGTACGGGTGCACTCCTGCCTCTCGCTCGCCATTGGACGGCGTGTCTGGCTGTGTCATATGACGCCTGCTGTCTTGTGACGTCTCGGCCCGTGATTGGCCGACCATTGCGCCTTTGCGGTTTCCTGTGTAACTTGCCTCCTCCATGAGGGTCCCCAGGAGCTGTCCTCGTCAGGACAGGCTTGGCGCGCGTGCTTCTAACATCCCTTTGCATACTCTCTCCCGATCACCACCTTTATCACTGTTTCTCTCACTCGATTCTCTCTTTCCATACTCTAACCTTTATTAACTGCACAACACTCCCCTTGGGTTCTGCATACGGTTTTCATAGCCGGCCCATTGTATTGCATGCGCCGTCCTCAGAGATATTTACATGTACTTAGAATAGGTTTGAGGGTTCTTAGTTAGTATAGGTTAAGAACTTTGTGTGTCTCCATTATTGATTTAGTGTTTCTGCTCTTTTTATTTAATGCTAGACTGGGATAAGGTAACTGTAGTCGTTGTCTCCGATGTGTGTACGGTTTGCTTATACCTACACGACTTCGACTGGTCCTGTTACCACAGGACCGGCCTGGGTTGTCTTTTCGGTTGCGTCCTTTGCAAGTGCAGCATTGTGTTGACTGAGGGTTTTGGCCTGTACCAGTTCCACACTTTGCTGCCTCTTTGCTTGTCTTTTGAGGGTCGCCAGGATAGAACCAGATACTTGTGATATGGATCTATCGAGAGAGCCCCCTTGTCAATTAACGTAACTTAAAGGATGCAGTCTTAAGGACATCGCTAGGTTACGAGCCTGTCTTGCTGAACCCCAGTTCCTTACCTAGAGATATCCCAGCTAGACATTATTAATCGAGTAGACACTTGTTAGTATTTAATATAAGCTCTTTGATATGTGCGCATTATTATTCACAGCATTTATTAGTCTAGGTTGTTGCTGAGCCGCACAACCATAGCAGACTGTTTCGTTGATAAGGAAGTACTTCTTTTAGTGTTGAGCATTGCTACCGTTGCGCATTTATAGTATTCTCGTGTCGGTTAACATTATATGTCCTATCTTTTAGTGTATTCGATTTACACGTGTGGTGTCCTGCCTCCTGCCTTTATATAGTTCTAAATCAGTACGAGCATCTTATGAGCATCAGACTTTCTTCAGAAGTTTCCAGGTCTATGCTGTAGGACTATACTTCACTTTCTTTCAGATAGGAGTGAAGAGTTTATTGTTGTTTAGAGTAACTGTATCGAAGCATCTTTTTATTGTATTAAATCTTGCAGTGATTTAATTGATCTTTCCATAGATTCCTTTTTTATGCATTTTAACGTAACTTGCATCTTGTTTGTTATCAGGCTATACCAGTGCAGGTTAGCCTGAAGTAGAGTACATTTATGCCCAGTTAAGGATACCCCGCTATCGCAGATTAACCCTGGAGGGTATAGGTGTTTTGTTCGCCGGCATATAAGTTCGAGGGTTTGGATCTAGCGTACCGTTGTTGCATAGTGCCCTATTACTAGTCCAATCATTGAGTGCCCTTGTTTTATTCGTAGTCCCGGTCATAACAAATGGCGACCTTGCCTAGTATCTTATCTTAGTCGTCATAACAAATGGCGACCTTAGTCTAGGAGTGAACTAAGAAATAATTGCAGGATTTTTTGTGGAGATTTTTTTTTTTATCACCGTTTGGGGGTCGATTGTTATTTCTCACAGTTTGGCAGTGGACATTTGTTTTTGAGGAATATTTTGGACACGTTGGATTTTTTTTTTGGCAACGTAGTATAGCACTTGAGTTGTCTTCAAGCATTTTTTGAGTGAATAGTGCTACATGAGAGTTTAGGTACATTTTTTTTTTTTTTTTATAAACGTTGAGGATTTCCGGTGGACACTATGTCGAACGACGGATCAGTGCACAGTGAGGACACAGTACGGGAAGCAGGCGAGGAGGTGGAGAAGGTGGAGTTGTCTAACGGCGTTCGGGTGGTGAACAATGAGGAGGATGTTCGGATTTTTTTGGAGGAGCCTGTGTCGGCGGATCGGGTGTCGGGGCTAGACCGGTACGGACTGCAGTGTGTAGCCACGGTCTTAGGGTTGTCCGGTACTAGCGGTTTGTCGAGAGGTGAGCTGGTTGCCTGGGTGCTCGGTTGGGTGCATGGGGCTTCGGGTGGAGCGGGAGCTGGGGCACCTTTTGCCCAGCCCCCATTCCACTCGACTCCTATCATGGCGCCCCCTCGGGCTCCGGAACCGGGTACGTTCCCGCAGGCCGATGCCCGCTGGCGGTTGGATATGCCTCTAGGTGATTCACGGGGTGGGTCCCCAATAGTAGCACCCCCTCCTCAGGGTTTGTCTTCCGAGATGTTGTTTCAGCTCGAACTCGCCAAACTCGAGCAGCGAAAGCATGAGGCTGAGCTCGAGCAACGAAAGTATGAGGCTGAGCTCGAGCAGCGAAAGCATGAGGCTGAGCTCAGGCAGCAGCAGCAGCAGCGGGAATCTGAGCTTAGGATTCAGGCTGAGGAGAGAAAGGCCATACGTGAGGCTGAGCTTCAGGTTGAGGCTACGAAGTACTGTGCAGACATAGAGCTTGAGAAGTCTCGGGTGGAGTCGACAGGGCAGCGTCTCGGTTCTGGGAATCGAGGTCTTGATCAGTCTTTATCGCACCTTCTTAAGTTAGTCCCTGCATTTGACGAGTCGGGTGTCACCGAGTTTTTCCTGCGTTTTGAGAAGAAGTGCCGGGAGCACCAATGGCCCGAGGTTAAGTGGGCAGCCCTTGTTTCCTCAAGGTTGGTTGGCAAAGGACTCCAGGCATATGATGCATTGCCCTTGGAGTCTTGCATCGATTATGAGGTATTGAAGGAAGCTGTTCTGCGGGCGTACGAGTTACAACCAGAGACATATAGATTGAAGTTTCGGGGTGTTACGAAGGGTCGTGAGTGCACTTTTCTAGAACATGCCCGGAAACTGTCT
Organism: Paralithodes platypus; assembly: GCA_032716605.1. Taxonomy (NCBI): domain Eukaryota; kingdom Metazoa; phylum Arthropoda; class Malacostraca; order Decapoda; family Lithodidae; genus Paralithodes; species Paralithodes platypus. The sequence continues at coordinate 50,726,265 of CM064513.1, read as the reverse complement.
GATGCTTTGAGAAATTGGCTGAGGTCAGAGAAGGTGACGACGTTCGAAGAGCTTGAGCAGTTATTCCTTCTAGAGCAATTTTTTAAATGCACAGGCGGCGACCTGACTTTGAACCTCAAAGAGAAACATCCTAAAACTCTACAAGAGGCAGCTGAGTTGGCTGACCTGAGATTATCGCTGATTCGTGGGTGCGGATCTGCACAACGGACCGATGCAGTTAACAAGGGGCGCAACACTCCACCCCCCCGAGTCAGTGATGCAACATTTAATAACAAAAGTAAAAGCAATGATACTAATTTTGATCACAAACCAAAAACCGTCCCGTTTAAGAAAGGTCAGGGCCCTTCCCCACCTCAGGGGAAGTCCAAGGGTGAAGTAGAGTATTTTAAGTGTCATAAAAAGGGGCATTTTGCACGTTCCTGCCCTAGTAACCAACCTGCAGCAGTCGTGTCTTTGGCTAGCACCATTGGGGTGTCTCTGAGGTCTTCTGCGTTTACCCGGGGTGATATGTCAGATGCGGGGCACAGCCAGTGAAGGAGTGTCCGGAAGGCTTGAAACCTGTCCGCGATGCTTTTTGCGACCATAGAGGGCGTGGCTGCGTGAGTTGGGCTGGTTGCAAGCATGGGTTGGAGTTGTTGCGTGATACAGGTGCATCCCAGACTCTGATGAAAAACTTTACAGGCCAACCTATAAACGTAGCACGGGTAGTTGTGGTGCAGGGTATTAATGCTACACGGTCATACCCGTTGGTTCGAGTGGAGCTGGAGGTTGATGGTGTGACACGAGAGATAGATGTTGGAATCGTAGAGAAACTGCCAGTAGAGGGCGTCGACCTTCTTCTCGGCAACGACTTTGCGGTGCCTACTTCTGAGGTTCCACCCTTAGTCGTTGCCGAGAGGGCGGCCGACGTGAGTAGGGAGGAGCAGGAGTTGGTCGAGAGGTGTCAATTACAGCAGATGGCGTGTGTTGTCACCCGATCTCGTGCATCTAAGGTGTCACAGCCTATTCCTCAGTCTCTAGACCAGCGGAGGAACGGTCGGAAGGAGAAAGCTAAAGTTGGGAGAAGTTTTGTGAGTTTTGATCCAGCGGCTCTTCTTGGCGACTCAGTATTAGCACCAATGTTTAGGTCCGGAGTGGCCCCAGAACCTGTCACACTTGGTGAGGAGGTAGGGCGTGAGAAAACTCCGAGACAGCAACGTTACACACTTAAGCAAGATAGGATCGAACAGTCCAGTATCGGGGGAGGCCATAAGTTGCTCCGGGAGCACTTAGATAGATTGGCTCCTTCGGATATCTGTCGGCTGCAGATAGATGATCCTGAGCTTCAGAAGTGTAGTAACGGTGCAATTGAACTTGATGAGGACGGGGATGCTAAGCCGGGGGACTTCTTTCGTGTGGAGGGCATATTGTACAGGCGTTTTCTAGATCCCAGACGGAGTTGGGAGGGTGGGTCGAGAGTGGTTGACCAGTTGGTAGTGCCTAGTGTGTGCCGTGATAGCCTACTGAGGTTGGCGCATGATGTACCGTTGGCAGGGCATTTGGGTGTACGTAAGGCGGTAGCAGCATTGGCGAAATTGTTTTGGTGGCCAGGTATGAAGGCACATGTGGCTTCATGGGTGGCAATGTGCAGTACCTGCCAGACAGTAGGTAAACCAAACCAGTGTATTCCCAAGGCTCCGTTACACCCTATTCCTGTGATCGGGCCACCATTCAGTAAGGTTATAATCGACATGGTTGGCCCTCTACCCCCTACTAGTGCAGGCAACAAGTTCCTCCTCACAATCATGGATGTTGCCACTCGTTATCCGGATGCATACCCCATGCGAAATGGTACTGCTAAGACTGTTGTTCGTAACTTGCTATTGTACTGTTCTAGGTACGGGTACCCGCAGGAATTGGAGTCAGATCAAGGGTCCAACTTTACTTCTAACCTTTTCAAACAGACCATGCAGCAGCACGGTATCAGTACAGTTGTCTCTTCAGCCTATCACCCAGAGAGTCAAGGGGTGTTGGAGAGGTGGCACTCGACTCTGAAAAGCATGCTGCGTTGTTACTGTGTTGAGAATGGCAAGGATTGGGGTCTTGGGTTGCCCTATGTATTATTCGCTGCTCGGGAGGTACCTGGTGAAAGCCTAGGGTTCAGTCCCAATGAATTAGTTTTCAGACATCAGGTCAGAGGCCCACTCAACATGGTTAGAGAAATCTGGGAGGGCACAGCAAAACCATGTTCCATGTTAAAGTATGTCCTCGAGAGTATAGAGAGAATGCTGAGAAGCCTAGAGTTGGCAGGTAGGAATTTGGTAGGGTCGCAAGCACTTATGAAGGACAGGTACGATGAGAAGACAAAACTCCGGGAGTTTAAGGTGGGCCAGGAGGTGTTGATTCTGTTACCTCTGCCAGGTCATCCGTTGTCTGCCAAGTACGCTGGTCCTTATAAGGTGGTAAAAAAGATCTCTGACCTAGACTATCTTGTGGCTACTCCAGATTGGCGTAAAAAGAATCAGCTGTGCCATGTGAATCTGGTGAAAGAGTTTGTGAGGTGCCCCCCTGAGCCTCTCGCTGTCCCTGTGTTGACCTGCAGCGGTCATGGAGGAGAAGGAGTGAGGGACAGTGAAGCCCAGGTGGAGGATAACTGGGAGTGTCATGTCTCTGCTGACCAGTGGGCGGGGAACTCCAGACAGGTGGCTGACAATGCTCTAGTGCACCTGCCTGAGCAACAGCGTGCAGCCGTGCAGCGCCTGTTTGCTTCATACCCCACTGTGTTTGCAGAGCATCCAGGCCTCACAACTCGAGTGGTGCATGACGTGGACGTGGGAGATCACCCCCCCTTTAAATCAGTACCCTACAGAATTCCACCCATTAAACTCCCAGCCCTCAGAGCGGAGTTAGAGTATATGTTGGAATGGGGGCTGATCGAGAAGGGGGCAGTTAGGTGGACATCTCCTGTCACTCTGCAGCCCAAGCCTGACGGGAAGGTTCGCTTCTGCATTGACTTTCGGAGATTGAACGGGTTGACTCCCACCAATGCTTATCCCCTTCCCTGTGTTGACGATAGTGTAGACAAGATTGGTAAGGCACAGTTTCTAACTAAGGTAGACCTAGTGAAAGGCTACTGGCAGGTGCCCTTGTCTGAGCGGGCGAAGGGGGTATGTGGGTTTGTGGTTGATGGGAACACCTACCGTTGCAATGTAATGCCGTATGGCCTTAAAAATGCCCCAGCAACCTTCCAGAGTCTTATGAATGAGTTAGTAGCTGACATCCCTAACTGCACTGTCTACCTAAATGACGTTATAATATACGATGACAACTTTGAGAGTCACTGTGAGCACATAGAAGCCTTGTTTCGGAAGCTCAGTGAGGCCAGCTTGGTGGTCAATCTGGGCAAATGCGACTTTGTCCGGGCAACTGTGCAGTATCTTGGGTTTGTGGTCGGGTTAGGCCAGGTGTGCCCCCCCAAAAACAAGATACAGGCTATTAACCAGTTCCCCAGACCGTCCACCAAGCGGCAGATCATGAGATTTTTGGGCATGATCGGTTACGATCGCCGCTTCATTCGGGGTTATTATACTGTGTTAGCTCCCCTGACAGATTTGCTAGCAAAAGAGAAAAAGTTCAAGTGGGCACCTGAGTGTGAAAGGGCTTTTTCGCTGGTCAAGCACCTACTATGCACTCACCCAATCCTCAGGGCCCCTGACTTTGAAAGACCGTTCCAGCTGGCAACAGATGCCAGCGGTGTAGGGGCTGGTGCCATTTTAATGCAAACAGGCGAGGAAGGTTTGGAGCATCCAGTCAGTTTCTTTTCCAAGAAGTTTAATTCCGCTCAGAAAAACTACTCTGTGGTGGAGAAAGAACTGCTGGCAATAGTGTTGGCGCTCAGGCACTTTGAAGTATATGTTCCTGCCTACGGGCCAGTCGTGGTGATTTACACCGACCACCACCCTCTTAAATTTCTGAACCAATTCCACAACCGGAATATGAGGCTGACACGTTGGTCACTCATGTTGCAAGAATACAATCTAGACATTCGCCATATTGCCGGTTGTGAGAATGTGATTGCAGACTGTTTGTCGAGGGTGGAGGATCCGGCGTAGATCACCACAGGTGTGTGGGTTTGAGTGGAGAAAAACCAGGCTTGCTCCTGTAGAGCAGCTGTCAAAAACAACATTAAAATTAAATAAAAAATCACATAATTTTTTTTTTTTTTATAGTTATTGTAAGTTGCCAATGTTATAGCTAAAGTCCTAAGTTGAACCTGTCTTTCACTTAGTAGGCTGGGCTCTGTGAAGCTCGCTCAGGGAGCATAGCAGGCTAAATTATACTATTGTGTTTGGGAGGGGTTGTAAGATTTTCTTTATGCTAATATGTTGTTTTATTTAAGATTGAGCTTTGCATTTCATTTCTGGTGGAGTGGCTAGGTGTGGCGGGTCTTGTCGGCATTCTGCCTTGTCAGATATGGTGCTCGCCTAATGTTGAGCATCCCATATCTTGGGCGGGGTGTGACGTCTATCAGCGTTGGCAGAATCGCCTCTCGTTGGCCACTAGCGCTCGCCAGGGACATCGAAATGGGCTACAGTTATCAGAGAATGTTGTTCTTTCTTTCCTAGTAATCGCATTGTCACAGACAGTCCAGTGGTGGTCTTTGTTTTCGTCTGTGACAACGGGTTATATTTTATATCAACAGTAGTGATAATAGTACCAGCGTGTGAATGAGAAAGACTTTCAGAGCGAGGAGGTAGTAAGTGTCTGTATGTACGGGTGCATTCCTGCCTCTTGCTCGCCATTGGACGGCGTGTCTGGCTGTGTCATATGACGCCTGCTGTCTTGTGACGTCTCGGCCCGTGATTGGCCGACCATCGCGCCTTTGCGGTCTCCTGTGTAACTTACCTCCTCCATGAGGGTCCCCAGGAGCTGTCCTCGTCAGGACAGGCTTGGCGCGCATGCATCTAACATCCCTTTGCATACTCTCTCCCGATCACCACCTTTATCACTGTTTCTCTCACTCGATTCTCTCTTTCCATACTCTAACCTTTATTAACTGCACAACACTCCCCTTGGGTTCTGCATACGCTTTTCATAGCCGGCCCATTGTATTGCATGCGCCGTCCTCAGAGATATTTACATGTACTTAGAATAGGTTTGAGGGTTCTTAGTTAGTATAGGTTAAGAACTTTGTGTGTCTCCATTATTGATTTAGTGTTTCTGCTCTTTTATTTAATGCTAGACTGGGATAAGGTAACTGTAGTCGTTGTCTCCGATGTGTGTACGGTTTGCTTATACCTACACGACTTCGACCGGTCCTGTAGTAGCCTGGGTTGTCTTTCCGGTTGCGTCCTTTGCGAGTGCAGCATTGTGTTGACTGAGGGTTTTGGCCTGTACCAGTTCCACACTTTGCTGCCTCTTTGCTTGTCTTTAGAGGGTCGCCAGGATAGAACCAGATACTTGTGATCTGGATCTATCGAGAGAGCCCCCTAGTCAATTAACGTAACTTAAATGATGCAGTCTTAAGGACATCGCTAGGCTACGAGCCTGTCTTGCTCAACCCCAGTTCCTTCCGTAGAGTATCCCAGCTAGACATTATTAATCGAGTAGACACTTGTTAGTATTTAATATAAGCTCTTTGATATGTGCACATTATTATTCACAGCATTTATTAGTCTAGGTTGTTGCTGAGCCGCACAACCATAGCAGACTGTTTCATTGATGAGGAAGTACTTCTTTTAGTGTCGAGCATTGCTACCGTTGCGCATTTATAGTATTCTCGTGTCAGTTAACATTATATGTCCTATCTTTTAGTGTATTCGATTTACACGTGTGGTGTCCTGCCTCCTGCCTTTATATAGTTCTAAATCAGTACGAGCATCTTATGAGCATCAGACTTTCTTCAGAAGTGTCCAGGTCTATGCTGTAGGACTATACTTCACTTTCTTTCAGATAGGAGTGAAGAGTTTATTGTTGTTTAGAGTAACTGTATTGAAGCATCTTTTTATTGTATTAAATCTTGCAGTGATTTAATTGATCTTTCCATAGATTCCTTTTTATGCATTTTAACGTAACTTGCATCTTGTTTGTTATCAGGCTATACCAGTGCAGGTTAGCCTGAAGTAGAGTACATTTATGCCCAGTTAAAGATACCCCGCTATCGCAGATTAACCCTGGAGGGTATAGGTGTTTTGTTCGCCGGCATATAAGTTTGAGGGTTTGGATCTAGCGTACCGTTGTTGCATGGTGCCCTATTACTAGTCCAATCATTGAGTGCCCTTGTTTTATTCGTAGTCCCGGTCGTAACACATTGCTTTTGAGATTTTAAGACGTTTGCCCCATTAGTTTGGTGATTTTTAAGAATTTCCACCCCATTCTGTCAATTTTAAGACCTTTTCGTGCCATTTAGGTGTCGATTTTATCCTGGCGAGCGATAGCGAGCCTGTAATTTAAGAGTAATCGGATTTCGGCCGGGACATTTTTCTACCGAAAATGTACAAATTTATCTTCAAAGGGGGTCTAGGGGGACTAATTTTAAGCTTGATGGAAGTCTAGGGAATCAACTAAAAACCTCCCCTTAAGCCATGTTAGATTGGGTTGGCTTAGAATCTATTACCGTGATCCCCCTGGTCAAAAGATAAGTGTCCCAAGTGTATGAAAGCGTCCAAGCTTGGAGAATATGTAGCCCAGGTTGACCTTGTTCCGGTGAGGAGGGATGATCCGGGTCGGTCACTTCCGGTTCCTGTTCGGGGTGTTGAGGCCAGTCTGGTTTAAGGGGGGTGACCTGATTTTTTTTTATTTCTGTCCTTTTCTCTCTTTCTCTGGCTTGTAACCATTCAGCCCCATTCAGCCAACTATTTTAAGACTTTTATCCCCATCTAGGTGTCGATTTCTTCCTGGCGAGCGAAATCGGGCCAGCATTATAATTATGAAGAAATCCGGCTTTGCCGGAGAAATTTTTCTATCGAAAAATTTACAAATTTAGCCTGCTGTCAAACAAATAAAAAATATGGTGGCTCGCTACCGCTCACCAGTAAAAAATTGACACCTGGATGGGGATAAACGTCTTAAAACAGTAGGCTGAATGGGGCCAAATGGATACAAGCCAGAGAAAGATAGAAAAGGACAGAACCAAAACAGGTCACCCCCCTTAATTGGTCAGGTACACTCGGATGCCATAGTCTCTAGCCCCACTCCTACATATTCGTGGACCCCACTTATTTCTAATTATGGAAGTAGACTGTATCTCTGCACACGAATTTATGAATACATTAATTGTCTTTATATCAATTACAAAACTATGTGTACTACTTCTGGAAAAGCAAGTCCCATCCAAAAGCAAGTCCCATCCAAAAGCAAGTCCCATCCAAAAGCAAGTCCCATCCAAAAGCAAGTCCCATCCAAAAGCAAGTCCCATCCAAAAGCAAGTCCCATCCAAAAGCAAGTCCCATCCAAAAGCAAGTCCCATCCAAAAGCAAGTCCCATCCAAAAGCAAGTCCCATCCAAAAGCAAGTCCATCCAAAAGCAAGTCCCATCCAAAAGCAAGTCCCATCCAAAAGCAAGTCCCATCCAAAAGCAAGTCCCATCCAAAAGCAAGTCCCATCCAAAAGCAAGTCCCATCCAAAAGCAAGTCCCATCCAAAAGCAAGTCCCATCCAAAAGCAAGTCCCATCCAAAAGCAAGTCCCATCCAAAGCAAGTCCCATCCAAAGCAAGTCCCATCCAAAAGCAAGTCCCATCCAAAAGCAAGTCCCATCCAAAAGCAAGTCCCATCCAAAAGCAAGTCCCATCCAAAAGCAAGTCCCATCCAAAGCAAGTCCCATCCAAAAGCAAGTCCCATCCAAAAGCAAGTCCCATCCAAAAGCAAGTCCCATCCAAAAGCAAGTCCCATCCAAAGCAAGCATCCAAAAGCAAGTCCCATCCAAAAGCAAGTCCCATCCAAAAGCAAGTCCCATCCAAAAGCAAGTCCCATCCAAAAGCAAGTCCCATCCAAAGCAAGTCCCATCCAAAAGCAAGTCCCATCCAAAAGCAAGTCCCATCCAAAGCAAGTCCCATCCAAAAGCAAGTCCCATCCAAAAGCAAGTCCCATCCAAAAGCAAGTCCCATCCAAAAGCAAGTCCCATCCAAAAGCAAGTCCCATCCAAAAGCAAGTCCCATCCAAAAGCAAGTCCCATCCAAAAGCAAGTCCCATCCAAAAGCAAGTCCCATCCAAAAGCAAGTCCCATCCAAAAGCAAGTCCCAACCCAAAGTCCATCCAGGTAGTTATAATTGCATACAGAATAACACAGGAGGTCCAGGATTTCTTATGAGTGGGCTAGAAACTATGGTATCCGAGTGTACTACTATCTTGGGTGAGGTTTGGCATCCTCTACCCAACCTTAAGGGGGGTGACCTGCTTTTTTTTTATTTCTGTCCTTTTCTCTCTTTCTCTGGCTTGTAACCATTCGGCCCCATTCAGCCAACTATTTTAAGACGTTTATCCCCATCTAGGCGTCGATTTCTTCCTGGCGAACGATAGCGAGCCAGCATTATATGAAGAAATCCGGCTTTGCCGGAGAAATTTTTCTATCGAAAAATGTACAAATTTAGCCTGCTGTCAAACACAAATAAAAAATATGCTGGCTCGCTACCGCTCACCAGTAAAAAAATTACACCTGGATGGGGATAAACGTCTTAAAACAGTAGGCTGAATGGGGCCAAATGGATACAAACCAGAGAAAGATAGAAAAGGACAGAACAAAAACAGGTCACCCCCCTTGAGTAGACGTTTCTGTCCGTCTCTTTTACTGTCCTACTTTTCTTTCTGGGGGGCAGTGGGCTGGGAATCCTCCTCCCCTTGTAAAATTCACCTACTAGACGAGACAGAGTAAGGGGCGAGGGAACGCGAAAATGTTCTCAGACCCTAACAACTATAACTTTTAATGTTGTTTCTGTTCTGGCTCTGTCTCGAGTCGGCCACCCCCAGCTATGGTATACGTGCCCACTACTACATACTATCTTGGACATGCATTGCTAGACAATCTTAGGCTTACCATTTATATAATTATGATACACTGACGAACTATTTAAGTAAACAGCTTCAGATAAGGAGATTAGATTACTGAAATTCATTAGTGATAAACTTAAGGGGGTGTTCTTATTTTGATCCCTAGTCCTCTATAAAGCTTTAAATAATACCCCAAAGACCCCGTTCGAGATATATTATACCATTTTCGGTAGACAAATTTCCCGGCCGAAGGCCGGTTCTTCCTAAATTGCAGGCTCGCTATCGCTCGCTAGGAAAAAATCGACACCTAAATTGCACGAAAGGTCTAAAAATTAAAAAAAAAAATCGGGTGAAAAGTCTTAAAATCGCCAAACAATTGGGGCAAACGTCTTAAAATATCAAAACAAATGGGGCTAAGCATGAGGAAGAAGGGGGTCCAGAGAAGCCAAACCTCCCCTCATGACAATATACAGTATAATGACTGAGGGAAGAACATGGACTCAGGTATGTGCTTAAGGGGACCCACTCGCTTTTGTTTTCTCTCTCTCTCCCTCTCTTTCTGGATTGTGTCCATTCGGCCCCATTCGGTCTTCTGTTTTAAGACGTTTACCCCCATCCAGGTGTCGATTTTTTCCTGGCGAGAGATAGCGAGCCAGCATATTTTTTAATCTTTTTGACAGCAGGCTAAATTTGTACATTATTTAATAGAAAAATTTCTCCGGCGAAGCTGGATTCCTCCATACAATGCTGGCTCACTATCGCTCGCCAGGAAGAAATCGACACCTGGATGGGGATAACGTCTTAAAACAGTAGGCTGAATGGGGCCGAATGGATACAAGCCAGAGAAAGAGAGAAAAGGAGAGAAAAATGCAGGTGACCCCCCTTAAAGGGATTTTTTTCAGAGTATTTCATTAGCGTGACAGAAATGTTTGATGAAATTTGTACCACCTTTCACAGCAGACAATTGTACAGTCGTGGTCATAAATTTGTACCACCTTTCACTGCAGGCAATTGTACAGTCGTGATCATAAATTTTTACCACCTTTCATTGCAGGCAATTGTACAGTCGTGGTCATAAATTTTTACCACCTTTCACAGCAGACAATTGTACAGTCGTGATCATAAATTTTTACCACCTTTCACTGCAGACAATTGTACAGTCGTGGTCATAAATTTGTACCACCTTTCACAGCAGACAATTGTACAGTTGGGGTCATAAATGTTCTGTCAAATGTAAGACCTTTCGTGCCATTTAGATGTCTATTTTTTCCTGGCGGGTGATAGCGAGCCTGAAATTTAAGAGGAAATGGCTATCAGCCGTGACATTTTTCACCCCCAAAAATGTACACATTTATTTTGAAAGGGGGTCTAGGGGGTGTAATTTTAAGTTTGATGGAGGTCTAGGGAACAAACTAAAAAAAAAATCCCCTTAATTCCTTCTGTACCGGCGACGTCTTTCTAATATTATGTTGGCGCTATTTAGACGATTTCGTGTGGTTTGAGGAGGATTCGTGGTAATAAAAAGGGTTAAATGAGGTAGTTCGAAGCCTGGTCATTGATGATTTTTTTGTTGTTGTAAACTGAATGACGTCGTCTAATAGTAGCCAGTAAACGGACTGGGCCGGGAGAGAAGGGGTTAAGAGGGGTCACCGGATTTTTTTTTATCTTTCTTTCCTTTTCTCTATTTCTCTGGCTTATATCCATTCGGCCCCATTCAGCCAACTATTTTAAGACTTTTATCCCCAACCAGGTGTCGATTTATTCCTGGCGAGCGATAGCGAGTCATCATTGTATGGAGAATTTTGTCTATCGAAAAATGTACAAATTTAGCTTGCTATCAAAACCAAAATATATATATATGCTGGCTCGCTACCACTCGCCAGGAAAATATTGACACCTGGATGGGGGTAAAAGTCTTACAACAGTAGGCTGAATGGGGCCAAATGGATACAAGCCAAAGAGAGAGGGAGAGAAAGAGAAAAAAAGCGAGGTGGGCTCCCTTAAGTATACGTCTAGTGAATCCAATTAACCCCTTCTGTACCGATGACGTCTCTTTAATTTGATTCTAGCTATATAGACAATTCTATGCAGTTTAAGAAGGATCTGGGGTAGTAAAAAGGGTTAAGTGAGATCGCTCGAAGCCTATAAATTACTGGAGGCTCTTTTTGAACTGAAGAAAATCGTCTCATAGTCGCCAGAATAAAGTTAAAAAGGACGCCTCGGTACTGAAGGGGTTAACTTGATCTTAGTGGTGGTTCAAGCAGTTTATCAAAATAGTTCGCGCCAGTGTATCATATATTTGTGCCTTCAGAAATGTCCAGAAATTCCTGTTCACGGCTGTACTGTACATAATTATGTCCGTAGTATGTCTGTACCGGCGACGTCTTTTCATTTTCTTCAAGCTTTATTTAGACGATTTTGTGCAGTTTAAGAAGATGGATTTATGGCAGGGAAAAGGGGTAAGTGAGATAGTTCGAAGCCTGTTCATTACTGGAGGCGCTTTTTGAACTGAATATAATCGTCTAATAGTAGCCAGAATAAAGTTAAAAGGACGACACCGGTACTGAATGGGTTAAGGGGGTTGGCTTGTATCCATTCGGCCCCATTCAGCCTACTGTGTTAAGACGTTTACCCCCACCCAGGTGTCAATATTTTATACCGCTCGCCAGCATATATATATATATATTTTTTTTTTACAGCAAGCTAAATTTGTAAATTTTTCGATAGAAAAATTTCTCCAGTGAAGCCGGATTTTCCATACAATGCTGGCTCGCTATCGCTCGCCAGGAAGAAATCGACACCTGGATGGGGATGAACGTCTTAAAACAGTTGGCTGAATGGGGCCGAATGGATACAAGCCAGAGAAAGAGAGAAAAGGAGAGAAAGAGAAAAAAAGCAGGTGACCCCCTTAACGAATGTATACATGTCTCATTCGTGAACCAATTGACCACTTGCGAGTTTCAGGCTATAAGGAAGTTCGACCTGTAAACATCGATATTAAACACAAATATAGTAATTGTGTAGGTTTCTGATGGATAAATAATATGTTGAATTTGGTCTTATGTGTTAATAAATGTACTAAAACCGTATTATAGCTAGTTATTCTGCTAAATATCGATGAATACAGCTTCAACTTCCTTATAGAATGAAACTCGCAAGTAGTCAAATTGATTTTTTGCGAGTTTCATTCTATAAGGAAGTTAGAGGTATAGACATCGATATCTAGCAGAATTAACGACTATAATACGGTTGTAATACATTGATAAATACATAAAACCAAATAGATCATGCTTGCTATCCATCAGAAATCTACATAATCATTGCATTTCTGTTTTATATCGATGTTTACGGCTCCAACTTCCTTATAGCCTGAAACTCGCAAGTGGTCAAACCTACCGTGTATCTTGGCGAACCACTCCTCAAAATATTCTCGTTATCTCGGGGCAGAATAAATAGTCCTTATCGTATTTGTTGCCAGATTATAAAGTTTACGTAACCCTCCTGAGGGTCAAACAACTCCACGTCTCTCCTTCTGGGTAAAGTTGACCACATGAATCTAACATACAGTATAGCGTAATGCATAAGTGTGCGGAATTTTGGTGTGAGTATCCTATGTTCGAGTCCTTTGAGTGCCACATGTATTTATTGATTTCATTAATTGAGTTTAGAAGTGAAGTGTGGTTGGTGAACAAATATCATAAATAATACACTGTACACAATAGAAAGTCATCATAAAGGTATATATGATAGTTCGGTATATTGATATTGATATACCTTTCTATCCGTATATAAACGGATATATTATTGCCGATATACTGTACCTAATTGTTAAGGGTATAGTGCTATGGACACTATATACCTTTTTCATACCCTTATTATTAAGTGTGTAGGTTTTTGTTTTTTTGTTTTTCTATGTGAGTGAGGGAGACACAAGGCAGAACTACCTGTAGTGAGTGCTTCCCCCCAGAGTTGAAAGAGTGACAGGGCCAAAGTCATGGGACGTTCGAGCCAAAATGCCTGGACACACGGAGTTTGAAGCAATTTAAGTCATAGGAAGAGGGAAAGACTGATTCTGGGAGAGAGTTCCAGTGCTCAGCAGTTGAATAGAAGAAAGTCTGATAATAGCATTTCACTCTTGGGTTAGAGAGTTACACAGAGAAGGGGTAGGATTGTGTTGCAAAACGGGTACTACGTGCTCTACGAAGGAGGGATGGTATACACTGAGAGAGCTCTGAGGAACACTGATTGTTGTAATAGCCGTAGAATAGTGAGAGAGATGCAACATTGCGGCGAAGGGAGAGAGACTACAGAGAATTGGTGAGTGGATGTGAGTTAATGAGACGGAAGGCTTTCTTTTCGACTTTGTCTAGAAGTGCTGTGTGAGAGGATCCTCCACACATGTGTGAACAATATTTAATACATGGGTGCACTGTGCCCCTGTACAGGGCAAAATGCTGTGCAGGAGTAAAGAACCCCTGGAGGCGGTTGAGCACACCGGGCTTCTGGGAAGCTGTTTTAGCAAGAGTGGTAATATGATCTTTCCAAGAGAGATCAGAAGAAAAAGAGACACCAAGAATATTTAGAGGAGATGAAGGGTTAATTTATATGTTGTTGAAGAGTAGGTCATAGTTTTCTGGAAAGGGGCGACGAGTAGACAGATGGAAAAATTGAGTTTTGGAAGCATTAGAGATAGAAGAGAGAACAGAAGATAGGTGTTTTATGGCCTCCTTATGTGAGTTATGGAGTTCCTGCTGTGAATGATGTTGTGGAAGGCTAGTTGAGTAGTGTAATGTAGAGTCGTCAGCATATGAGTGAATGGGGCTGGAGGTGCAGTTGAGAAGGTCGTTATAGAATAATAGGAAGAGAATTGGAGATAGAACAGAACCCTGAGGAACACCGGAGTTGATAGGTTGAGGAAATGAACGGTGGCTGTCCACAACCGCAGCTATGGAATAGCCGGAAAGGAAATAAGAGATAAAGACACAAATGGTGGGATACAAACCGAAGGAGGGTAGTTTGGAAATAAAGGATTTGTGCAAGACTTTATCGAAGGCCTTCGATATGTCTAGCGCAACAGAAAAACTCTCACCGAAGTCCCGAATGAAGGATGACCACGAGTTAGTAAGATAAGAAAGAAGATCACCAGTAGAGCAGTCCTTAAGGAAGCCATACAGGTGGTCTGAGAGTAGGTTATGGGTAGATAAATGCTTAAGAAATTTGAGGTAAGAATAAATTCAAACAATTTTAGAGATGCAAGAAATTAGAGCAATTGGATGATAGTTGGAGGGTTGAGAGCGGTCACCCTTCTTTGGGACAGGATAAATGAGAGTAAACTTCCAGCAAGAAGGGAAGGTGTTAGAGGAGAGACAGAGACGGAAGAGTTTGCCTAGGCAGGGAGTCAGCACGGAAGCACAGTTCTTTAAAACAATAGGAGGAACACCGTCCGGTCCGTACACCTTCTTACTATTAAGCCAAGAGAGGGTGGAAAGTACATCTTTGGAAGAGATTATGATGTTAGGCATAAGTAGGAGAGAGGAGGGTGGAGAGGGAGGAATAGCATCAGAATCATCAAAAGTGGAGTCTTTAGCGAAAGTGTTAGCGAAGAATTCAGCTTTGTCAGAGGAAGAAGTAACTGTAGTGCCATCAGAGTGGAAAAGAGGAGAGAAAGACGAAGAAGAAAAATTGTTGGATAAGTTTTTGCTAGATGCAAGAAGGCTTGGGAAGAGCTAGAGTTGGATAGATCAGTGCATTTATTATTGATGAAAGAATATTTGGCGAGTCGAAGAACAGATTTGGCTTGATTCCGGGCAGAAACATAGGAAGTATGAGATTCTTGAGTTTGAATGCGATGACACCATGACACCGTTTGAATGCTTCCTCCTTATTGCCGACTGCAGTAGAGCAAGCGTGAGTAAACTAAGATTGTTTTGCTTTAGACTGAGAGAAAGAAAATGGAATGTATGCTTCCATGCCCGAGAGGGTTAACTCAGTAATGGGTTCAGCACTCTTCGAGGGTCCCCGGCTAAGGAATAAAAAGTAATTCCATGTTAAATACAAAAAAGTACTGCCTAAGGGCCTCCAAGTCGGCAGTGCCAAAGTGTCACAAGCGCCGCCGGCTGGAAAGATCAGGTGGCCGTACCAGAGAGATAGGAGAGGTGACAGATATTAGTTTATGGTCGGAGGAGCCCAAAGGAGAGAAAAGATTTACGGTGTAAGCAGAAGGGTTAGAACTTATAAATATGTCAAGAATGTTGGGCCGATCTCCGAAGCAATCCTGGATATGGGTGGGTAAATTGACTAACTGCTCTAGGTCATTTAGGATAGAAAAAAAAAGTAGGCTTGTTCATCAGGTTGGTCAGTGGAAAGAGAGGAGAGTCATTGGCGGTGGTGAATGTTGAAATCTCCTAGGATGGAGATTTCTGCAAAAGGAGAGATGGATAGAATGTGTTCCACTTCAGAAGTTAGGTAGTCAAAGAATTTTGGATAGTCAGTAGAATTAGGGGAGAGATAAACAGCACAGAAATATTTAGTTTGAGAGTGACAAGAAAGCTTTAGCCAGAGAGTTGAGTATTCAAAAGAGTCAAAGTTGGGAACATGAGAGAAAGTAAGCTTGTTGAGCACATATACGCAACATCCACCTTTGTCTTGAAACTGAGGATAGAGATAGTATGAGGATGCCGAGAAGGGTTTGCTGTCAGTAGCCCCAGACACTTGAGTTTCAATGAGAAAGGGAAGATCAGGGTTGGCAGAGGAGAGGTGGTGTTCCACAAAGTGGAAGTTAGAGGTATTTCCGACCACGACTGTACCGTACAGTCGTGAGCGTGTAGAAGATATTACACCCATTGGAATCGTCGAACCTTTAAGGGGAGATGGGTCGTTTTTCTGTGCCCCCTTCTTCCTCATGTTTAGCCCCATTAGTTTTCAGATTTTATGACGTTCGGCCCATTAGTTTGGCGATTTTAAGACCTTTCGTCCTATTTCTTTGTCACTATTAAGACTGTTCGCGTCATTTAAGTATCGATTTTTTCCTGGCGAGCGATAGCGAGCCTGTAATTTGAGAGGAACCGGCCTTCGGCCAGGAAATTTTTCTATCGAAAAATTTACAAATTTATCTTGAAGGAGGATATTGGACAGGTGTTTTTTTTATGCTTGATGGAGGTCTAGGGAGGAAACTAAAATAATAATAAAAGATAGATAAACGAGTAAATAAATACGCCCATCCCCCCTCAAAGCCAAGTTGTGAAGCATGTGAAGTATAATAAAGCATTGTATTGTGTCGTTCACTACTATCACACTGATTCAATAGGTGCGTCGCTATTTATGTTCATGACTGTACAGCGACTGGCATAATTTTGTCCCTTCAATTTGGCTCTCTGTCACTCTTTTGGCTTTAGGGGAGACACTCGTCGCCTGTCTTCTGTCTCCTTCTTGTACACAGCAAACACAATGTGAAAAGCGATATACACATTTTTTCGTGAACAATTTTAAAGCATTCCCTCGCACCAGTGTTTCTTTTAACACATCGTTTATCTTTTCAAGTTTACCATAATACTATATATATATATATATATATATATATATATATATATATATATATATATATATATATATATATATACAGTATTTGCATATTATTTTTTCTATCTAAAAATGTACAAATTTATCTTGAAGGAGGGTCTAGGCTGGGTTTTCATATAAGCTTGATGTACTGTAGGTCTACAGAGAAAAATAAAAACAAATAAAAGAAGTAAAAATATACATAAATTAGCAAATAAATGCGCCCATCCCTCCACGACAATATTTGGACATTTGACTACGACATCATTCCATTATCAAATATAACGACCCACTGTTAGCGCTAATCAGATGTTAAAGAGGTCATGTCGAACGGGGTCCTAATGGGGATATCTGTACTGGTTGGTTTCTCCTCTTCCCCTCATGTTTAGCCCCATTAGTTTTCAGATTTTAAGACGTTCGGCCTATTAGTTTGGCGATTTTAAGACCTTTCACCCCATTTCTTTTTCAATATTGCGACCTTTCATAGCATTTGGGTGTCGATATTTTCCTAGCGAGCGAAAGCGATCCTGTAATTTTAGGAGGAACCTGCATGCGGCCAGGACATCTTCGACTAGGGCTGCATTTTGTGTCACCCCAAAGTCTGATAACCCACTCTCATTAAAGTGTGGTGGCACAAAATGACAAGGGGCGATCCAGACTTTTAAATATATACATTATATGGACAACCTTTCCTGACTATTTTTAAGAATGAAAGTAAATATGCATTGCAGAATAATTATTACAAAGCAAATAAAGACAAAATAAAAGCGAAATAGCGTAATATACCAAATATTATTAGATATGTTAGGGACTGGAATAATCGACAACATAACATATCGGCAATAAATTTGAATATATACAATTTAAGATGTGTTGTGACATTACATATTAGGTGAAATTATAAAACATATTTATTTGTTTAATAGTAGAGCAAGAAATATTCGCATACATAGACATTTCAATAATTCTGAGGAGGAGTGACAGATTAATTACCGTGACGAACACTGATTTTCTGAACTTGACTCTTGGTCAAGGTCACGAGGCTAGATACCCCACCCACCCCTCGATATTTCTACGTTCCTACTGGCCCTCACGCAGCCGTGGTGCTAGATACCCCACCCACCCCTCGATATATCTACGTTCCTACTGGCCCTCACGCAGCCGTGGTGCTAGATACCCCACCCACCCCTCGATATATCTACGTTCCTACTGGCCCTCACGCAGCCGTGGTGCTAGATACCCCACCCACCCCTCGATATATCTACGTTCCTACTGGCCCTCACGCAGCCGTGGTGCTAGATACCCCACCCACCCCTCGATATATCTACGTTCCTACTGGCCCTCACGCAGCCGTGGTGCTTAGCGCGGTCGATATATCTACGTTCCTACTGGCCCTCACGCAGCCGTGGTGCTAGATACCCCACCCACCCCTAGATATATCTACGTTCCTACTGGCCCTCACGCAGCCGTGGTGCTTAGCGCGGTCGATATATCTACGTTCCTACTGGCCCTCACGCAGCCGTGGTGCTAGATACCCCACCCACCCCTCGATATATCTACGTTCCTACTGGCCCTCACGCAGCCGTGGTGCTTAGCGCGGTCGATATATCTACGTTCCTACTGGCCCTCACGCAGCCGTGGTGCTTAGCGCGGTCGAACCTATATTTCACAAATGTTATGATATTTATATATATGCGTGTACTGTTACTTAGTAATATTGTATTGTGTAACCTAATCAACCCGAATGATATACATTTAAGGAAGAATGCACCGAAATGTTGGCTTGATATTGGACACCCTTTTATGGCATTTGGGTGTGAAATACGACACCATTTCCAGTCTATCGGAGATAGTGATGGTAAAGGAAAATGCGGCTATAGGACAGTTGTCTACCGAACAATTTACAAATTTATCTCGAAGGGGGGGGGGGGGGGGTCTATGGGGTATTTTCTTTAAAGCTTGACGAAGGTCTACCGAAGAAACTAAAAATAAATAAATACATATATAAATAGACCAAGCAAAAAAGACCTTTCCCCCATAGCTACAGAGTACGACTGAAAAAATGGGTAATATTTTTCAGTCCGTTGTTATCAAGTTAGGTCCAACAAACAGTCGCTGATAACACACACACAGTACTTCTTTCACGTCGTTATTATTTACGGAATCAGTAAAAATAGCTTATCACGAGACTGGTTCAAGTGGGCCTATATTATACAGGGTGCCCCAAAATAACTAAGTCAAACTTCAGGATATTATTTAATGGACGATTCCAAGCAAAATATGTTCTATAACAACATTCTAAATCTCAGCCGTTAAATATACTCTTCCATGTCAAACGGTCTCAAACAGATAGAATGCCTGTAATATTTATGTGTTGAGTAAAGATGGGACTATGGATGAGGAAGTGCGGGAGAGGGTACAACAGGGGAAGAGGGTTGTAGGAACGTTGAAAGCAGTAACAAGAAATAGGGTGGTCAGTACGGAAGTGAAGAAGTCCTTGCATGACAGTGTGGTAATCCCGACACTAACTTAAGGAAGCGAAGCATGGACGTTTGGGAAGAGACTCAGACCAAGAGTGAGAGCGGTGGAAATGAGTTACTTGAGAAGTGCGTGCGGAGTTACATGGAGGGATAGAGAGACGAATGAGGAAGTAAGAAGGAGGTGTGGTGTGGAGAATGGTAGATGTGCTGGAAAGTGTGAAAAGGAACAACTTGAGATGGTTCGGCCATATGGAACGTATGGAAAGCGAGAGATTGACTAAGAGGGTGTACGAGAGTGAGGTGGAAGGACAGAGAGGGAGAGGTAGACCGAAGGAGAGGTGGAAGGATGAAGTGAGGAAGTGTATGAATGAAGGCGGTGCTGGTTGGGAGGAGGGGCGTCGACTGACTGGGGACAGAGGTGCATGGGGGCGGTTCGTTCGCGGCCACACCTTCGGGGATCACGGCGTCAGGCAATAGATAGATAGATAGATAGATAGGATTACAATACTTTTATTATAGTATTGTAAAGCTAATATAAACAGGTGAATGTGAGATAGGCCTTTGACAAGCTATGGGGAAATATATGGGATAATTCCATTTTCAAACGCCAATATCCCTCTAACGGTTGGGATTAGGAATTTTGCTAATATAACATCTTATGCTTAAATGAAGAAGTCGACACCTGAATAGGGTGAAGCGTCTCATTATCACCAAACTAATGGGGCCAATTATAAAAGATATCCAATTAATGAAGCGAAACTGGGTAGGTAAACAACCCCCCCCCCCCATCAGATCAAACAGGGTTAAAGCAGCCCCTAGCCCACTGGCCATATCCTTAAGGGTAGACAGACCGTTTTTCGGCACCCCCTTCTCCCTTATGTTTAGCCTCACTAATTTAGAGATTTTAAGACGTTGGTTCCATTAGTTTTGGGATTTTATGACCTTCCACCCCATTTCTTTGTCAATATTAGGACCCTTCGTGCCATTTAGGTGTTGATTTTTTCCTGGCGAGCGATAGCGAGCCTGTAATTTTAGGAGGAATCAGCCTTCGGCCGGGGTGTCTAGGTGGTGTTTTTCTAAGATTGATGGAGGTCTAGGGAGGAAACTAAAAAAAAAAAATGAATAAATGAATTAATAGACCAAACAAACAGCCACTGTCCCCTTAATTCCCCAAGTACAGCTTAATATATCTGGTGTGACATGTTGGGGGTTATTATGGTATTTGGCGTTTTAATTCATCCGACAAAAAAGAAAAGAAAAAGAAAAACAACAACAAAAACAGAAAAAAGTGTAGCCTACATATGCAGACATGCTTATTAATAATATTAACTCTTTAATTAATCTGATTCCTTAGGTAAAGCATACAGTGGGAAAGCACCGTAATTCTCACTCAAGGCACCGTAACTCTCACTTAAGGCACCTCAACTCTCACTTTACGGTCACGGTGGCCGAGCGCGCTTAGTACTCTGTATTGGGAGCGCTAGCTCTGGTGTCGGGGGTTCAATCCCAAGCGCCGGCAGGGGAAGTTCTCTCAAAAACTTTCCCTGGCCGTGAAGGCAAGATCTGGGCGGATCGTCTCGGGGGACCCACAAAGTCTCCTGCCCACGTCCTACTCCCTTGGGAGTATGTAGGCGCTCTCGTTAGCTGCCAGGATCAGTCTGTTGATCCATTAGGATAAGATCTAGGTTAAGTCTGTGTATTTTCAGCCCCATTGGCTGCCGGCTTGAAATAAACCGATTATTTTAAGGCACCGTAACTCTCACTTAAGGCACCGTAACTCTCACTTAAGGCACCGTAACTCTCACTCAAGGCACCGTAACTCTCACTTAAGGCACCTCAACTCTCACTTAAGGCACCGTAACTCTCACTTAAGGCACCGTAATTCTCACTCAAGGCACCGTAACTCTCACTTAAGGCACCGTAACTCTCACTTAAGGCACCGTAACTCTCACTTAAGGCACCGTAACTCTCTCTTAAGGCACCGTAACTCTCACTTAAGGCACCGTAATTCTCACTTAAGGCACCGTAACTCTCACTTAAGGCACCGTAACTCTCACTTAAGGCACCGTAACTCTCACTTATAATTGCAGTCCGCTATAATTAATGATTAGTCGAACGTGCCAACCATTGCACCATAGGTCACCCTCCTTAGGCAAAGATAATTTTGTTACTAACATAACCGTGCGAAGTAGAGAACAAATCTCCGCCATCCGTGCCATTTAAAGAGGGAGTGTTTGGTTTTTGGTCAATATATTTATTTAGTGATCTGTTTTTTAGTTTCCTCGCTAGACCTCCATGAAGCTTATAAAAATACCCCCTAGACCCCTTTTCAAGATAAATTTGTACATTTTCCGGTAAAAAAATATCCCGGCCGAAGGCTGGTTCCTTCTAAAATTACAGACTCGCTAAGTTTGCCAGGAAAAAATAGACACCTAAATGGCACGAAAGGTCTAAATATTGACAAAGAAATGGGGCGAAAGATATCATAATCGCCAAACTAACGGAAGGTAAGTCTAAAAATCTCAAAACTAATATACTAAACATGAGGGAGAAGTGGGTCCAGAAAAAAACGAGTAATACCCCCTTAATTTTGTCGTGTACACGGTCGTGTTGGTCCATGGCTATTTTGGTCTGTGACCGATTTGGTCCTTGGATGATATGGGAGTACAAAGGAGTACAAAGGAAATCAAGCAACAACAGATATAGTGACCCTTCTAGATTGCTTGTCCTCCAAAACACTGAGGATCAAGTGTCCAAACAGTGGTTTAGATTGGAAAGGGAACTACTGCCCTGGAACTAATGTCCGTGGCAGGACTAGGAAGTTAGTAGGGGACATATGGGTTAGTAACTGAGGGGAGGATAAAATAAAGTTATTCATTTACAAACGCAGTCAGTCGCGGGTTTGATGCGAGATATTTGTCTAGGCGGAATTTAAATGAATCAACGGTGCTGCAGTCTATAACGTCTCGGGGAAGCCCATTCCACAAGTTGACAACTCGATTGAAGAAGAAATTCTTAGATTCGTGTGAGTTAAAAGATTTACCAATAATTTTGCAACCGTTTCCCCGCTGTAATTAGATTGGTCGATAGTGAAGTACTTACTACAGTTCATATTGTCGATGCCTTTGATGATTTTGAACACTTGAATTAAGTAACCTCTTAATCTGCGCTGGGTTAAAGGAAATAGATTTAATTCTCTAAGACGCTCTTCGTATGGTTTGTTCTTTAGGCTAGGTATCATTTTGGTAACTCTACGTTGAACTCGTTCTAGCTTGTTTATGTCTTTTTGGTAATAAGGGCACCAGCATTGAACGCAGTATTCCAGAAGAGGGCGGACTAAGGAATTGTAAAGGGTTAGGATAACGTCTTTGGATTTATGCTCAAATGACCTGCCTATAAACCCAATTATTTTGTTTGCCTTCTTAACAACTTCTGAACATTGTTGACTCGGTTTTAGGTTACTCGATATTGTTACTCCCAGATCGGTTTCTCTGTTTACATTCTTAAGCTGAGTGCCATTCATCGAATAGTTTGCTTTCTCATTTAGGTATCCGATATGTAGTACTTTACATTTATCCGCATTGAAACTCATTTGCCAAATTTGGGCCCAATGTGACAATTTATTTAGATTGTGTTGCATATCGTCAACTTGATCTTTTGAGAGTACGCTATTTGCAATTTTTGTATCGTCAGCAAATTTTGAGATTGTACAGGTGAGACACTCACCTATGTCGTTGATGTAAATTAGAAAGAGAATTGGTCCTAGTACCGATCCCTGGGGTACCCCGCTACTTACATTGGTCCATTATTTTAGATGCCTTACCGTTTATGACTACTCTTTGCTTTCTGTCGCTGAGCCAATTTCCTATCCATTTCAACACACCATCTTGTATTCAATGCGCTTTTAGTTTTAGCAGTAAACGTTTGTGGGGAACTTTGTCAAAGGCCTTTTGAAAATCAAGGTATATAATATCTACAGCTTTACTCTCATCGTAGAGGTTGAGGATATCGTGGAAGAAGTCTAAGAGGTTTGTTAAACAGGAACGTTTTTTACGAAAGCCGTGTTGAGTATCTTTAAGTATGTTATTTTCCTCTAATTGATTTACGAGTCTGTCTCTTATGACCGTTTCTAGCATTTTACATACAACTGAGGTTAAGCTAATTGAACGATAGTTACTGGGTAGGGATTTGCTGCCTTTTTTGAATATCGGTGTTACGTTGGCTATCTTCCACTGATCAGGCATAGTTCGAGACTGCAAGGATTTATTGAATAGTAATGTCAGTGGTTTGGAGAGCTCATCCTTAGCTTCCTTTAGAACTCTAGGCGAGATTGTATCAGGTCCAGGCGTTTTATTTACCTTGAGTTTATCTAAACAATTCAATACTTCTCTCTCTGTAACGGTGATATTGCTTAGAACATCTGAATTATCAATCTGAATCGGCGATGGTGTAGGGATATCACTGAGGTCTTCGGTTGTAAAAACTGATGCAAAGAAGGTATTGAGGGCATTACTCATTTGTACTTCGTCTTTGGTGTATTCTCCATTTTCATCGACTAACGGTCCAACAGTTGAAGTAACTACTTTTTTCTTTCTGATATAACTATAGAATTCTTTCGGGTTTGTTTTACTTTGATTCACAATATGTAACTCTAGGGTCTTTTTACTTTGCTTAATTAACTTTTTGGCTTTGCGTCGTAGCTCTACAAATTTCACCCGTTCTTCGTCATTTTGTGAGGATTTTAATCTATCATTAGCAAATTTTTTAGCAAGCAGGCAGTTTGAAATATCTTTATTCCACCATTTGGGCTTATTATTATGGCCTGGACACCGTATTTTCGATGGTATGCAGTCTTGCACTGCTTTTAGGTAAGTAACTTCCAAGATGTATTTATGTTGTTATTGTTAATTAAAAAGCTCCAGTCAGTTTCTTTAAACATAGCTCTAAGTTTATGAAAGTTTGCTTTCTTGAAATTAGGGACTTTTTCGATGCTACTATTTGGTTCGTTACTAGTATAGTTTAAAGTGAAAGTTATCGTACGATGGTCGCTGTTACTGAATTCATCACCAACATTCAAATTCTCTATTAATTCTTCTTTTGTTGCAAGTACAATGTCAAGAACGTTATTACCACGGGTCGGTGTTCGAACAAATTGATAAAGCGAACTCTCTTGCAAGTTCGTATACAAGTCATGTCCGGAGTGTGAAGTAAGAGTATCGCCCCACTTGGTCACAGGTAAATTAAAGTCGCCAAAAAATACGGTATCTTGTGAGTTACTTACATCTGCAATTTGTTCATAAATTTCTCGGTCAGTTTGCACTGATTGAGCTGGAGGTCTGTATATTAATGCAAGTATTATTTTTGTACCTTTATTATTCTTTATTAGCACAAAAGATGTGTCGACTTCACAATTTGAGGTTTTGACAAGAGGGTCGGGTTAAGACTTTCTTTGATATAAAATAAAACGCCACCTCCATTTTTATTTATTCGGCTTTTCTCAAACATTACATAACCGGGAAGTGAATACTCTGCTAAAAAGTCTCTATCTACTGTATTGAGCCAAGATTCTGTTATACCAATCACATCATAATTTTCAGTAAACACTAGTTCCTCTAAATCTGAAAATTTATTGCGTATGCTACGAGCGTTTGCATAGAAAACCTTTAAAGTTGCGGTTTTAGAACTCACAGAACGTTCTTTAATCAAATTTTTGGTTCTGATCGGATCTACATTTACATTCATGGCTGACATCGGTCCTCGGTCGTTATCCCTGGCGGTTTTGAATTTGGGTCGTGTTGGTGGAGCTTTATCCAAATTCGCGGTTCTTGACAGATTAGCATTTAATTCCTTCGCAGGTTGCCGCCCTCGCTGTCTTCGGAGTAGCCGAGGGGTTGAAATAGTACGATATATATTTGTCAAGGCCGTGGATGTTTTGGTGCAGGCCATTTTTGGTATGCAGCCGAATAGATCTGTGGCCAATATGGGCACAGCTAAGAGGACATATTTATTTGATTTCCATTAGTGGAGCCACAGTTTCGGTCCACAGGCATTTTGCTTAGTGACCATTATAGTTCATCTCAATCATAAACCAAGTGTGTAAATAGATGGACGGTCTTGGTTCGTGGTCATGCTTATTATCTGCAGCCGTTTTATCCAAGGCCGTCCTTTTCTGTGGCCATTTTGATCAGTGGCCTATATGTACACAGCTATTTGGTCAAAATCCGATCTGTATTGACCGATTAACCATTTTGGTCCTTGGCTGTTTGGGTTCGTAGCCAATTGTGTTCGAAATAGTTTTGGTGTGATCTGCGGCTAATTTGATCTTCCACTGTGTTGGTCCAAGGTCAGTGTGGATCATTGGTACACACTGAATACAGCATACAATTCCCATGCAATTCCATCACGGCATGCTAGATATATTAGCATGTTCCACTTTAGGGGATAAACCCCTAAGCTCCCAGTTGGGATCAACCAACCATCTTACTTTATCTTGTATCCAGTATGTCTCGTAGTGAGTATCTTGAGGATCGAACAACAACTTCTCAATGTCGTTTTTGGGAGGGTTTATTTCATAGGGTGCGGGAGGAAGGAGGATCATTGGTGTTTAGCCATAACTTAATCATTAAATTATAATGTGGGACCAAATGTAGTTGTTGGAGTAATTTCATGAAAATCCGCCCATTGGGATTTGATAAATCCTATTGACAAACAGACAGAACAACAGACGGACAAAACGATGACCACATAATATTCGCAAAACTTTGTTTGGCGGAGGTTATGATACTATTAGTGGCACCATTTTGTATGTTTTAGTGCCTCTTAAAAGTATTATATAAAAAGAATATAACCATACTTGAAAGTGTACCACATCTACTGACCCAAAACTACATTGTGGTGAGAAAGATAGCGGCGCCCACCCAATGAGAGGAGGACACTCTTAATCGCTAACAGATAAGGTCGTCTAGAGTACACAAGATTTACACCAGACAGTATTACTGGCAAGTTTGTTTTGGGGATATCCGGTGTTGTCCCATTTTGATCAAACTATTTCTAAGACTAAGACTTACTTACAACTCTGACAAAAACCGAAATTACGATTTTTTTAAGGTTCAATTATATTTGTAATTTTCCTCATTAAAACGAACAATTACAACTACGTTTGCACCTGGTTTGTTGATGTTTGAAGGTAGAAAATATATACATTATAACTTTCCTCTTCTCAATATAGTTTTTTAATAATTAGTGCCTCATTATTTAATATTTGTCATGGATGAGAATACAAGATGAGGCAAAACAAACTATTTGCCTAATTATAGTGAACAAAGTATATTCAACCTACTAAGATTAAACCAGGGGTATATAGCATAGGAATAGTGTTCGCGTGATTAAAACCGATATCTCAACTATCATATTGGGTCCTCAAAATCGCTGGTGTCAAGTGGCCATATTTTTTTATGCTAAATGAACTCCAAGGCAGCCCAATCGTACTCCAAGCCTCTAGTGGACGTTGGTCACGGGGTCGGAGTACATAAGAGACAAGATAAGGAGCTAACTTTTACTCATTCTTGTGCAGTGAGGGCTGGTGGAGAGCTGGGAAGATCCGAGGTCCTTGTGTTATTGTTTTATGATCAGTGAAATCAAACCCTCATCATCGCGAGTCAGTGGAGGATTTATAACTTTTTTACCAGTGGGTTGGACTCATCTGGGGCGTGGAGAAGAGGGGTAGTGAAGCAAGATATTAAACAAGAGGGAGGAGTGGGAAGGAGGGGCAGTGAAAGAGGACAATTAACAGGAGGAAGGCGTGAGTAGGAGGAGAGGTGAAGATATCAAAGAGGGAGCAGGGGAGTGGTGAGAACAGCAGTAGTGGCAGCAGAAGGGGACGCCAGTATGAGGCTGGTGTCGCTTCTGCTTCTGCTGGCAGCCTTCGCCATAGCAGGTTAGTATCTGTAGTCTATTAATCTATTTTTTATAATTTCACGCCAAAACCAAACACCTCCAATGAAATTGATGAAAGTATATATGTGATCCACCAATTATAATCAGGCCAAACATTATGACACCTAATCTCTGTAACTGAAAAGTTATAAGAATTATCGAGTTAATAATTATACCCATTGGGAAGAATCAACCAGAGCGCGGACATAAACAAGCCATAAATTTGCTCCGGACCTTTTTGAGGTAAAGAGGTTATGAGGCTAGAATTCTGACGTATATTATGAAATGTAATTTACAGATCCGTTTATGTCTAGGAACCCTTGAAAAAAAAAAAATAAAAAAAAAAAAAAATATATATATATATATATTGGGATCCATGACCTTAATTGAAAGACTGAAAACTTGTACGAGTATCAGCTTGCAATGTAACTCTCTACTTACTGTATAATGGGCGATAGTATAGTTGGACGTTCAGTTAAAATTTGTGACCATAAATATTTAATATTCACATTAACTTCGTTTTTAGTCATGAAAGGGGTATAAACAGGCATATACAGTATAGTGTATTTATATGTAAGTGACATCCAATTATTTCTGCTCGTACTTTAACGCCCATATTGAATATCCCAACTGGCCACTTCGGAGTTCATGCTATAAAGATGTTCAAGATTTAGGCATCAATAAATAGCAACAATACATCAATGTAAATATTTGTGATAGATTGACAATATTTTGATACAAATTTAATGGACTTATATGTGTACTGAAAATATGTTTTATCTTATATAATTATGCTTTGGTTAAATATCGATGGATTGACCGACAATTTGTGAATATCCACATATCCCAAATCACGCCTGTGGTCATGTGGTTTTCATTCTTGTACACATAGTTTGTGATCTTCAAGGTCGCCTTAAGGGGAGAGGGGCCGTTTTTATAGATCCCCTTCTCCCTCAAATTTAACCCCATTAATTTTCAGATTTTAAGTTGTTTGCCCCATTAGTTTGTCGATTGTATTACCTTTTGCCCCATGTCTTTGTCAATATTAAGACCTTTCGTGCTATTTAGGTGTCGACTTTTTTCCTGGGGAACGATAGTGAGCCTGCAAAAAAATTATATATATATATATAGCCCAAATTCCCAAAACCCTCTAGAGCTCCTTAATGCAGTCAAGCGTGTCAGCATTATAATTATATTCTTGCATACACAGAGGGATGTTTATGGGCGCAGGAAATGCGGGGATTGTACGGGAAGTTTATATTAATGGTTAATGGGGAGGATGAGGATTACATTTAGGAGAATAATGTGTGGTAAGCCTAGATTTTAAAGTGTTGTGTTTTCTTAAGGGGAAATTATCGACTTGAGGGATTTTTTTCTGGACCCCTTTCTCCCTCATGTTTAGCCCCATTGCTTTTGAGATTTTAAGACAGTCGCCCCATTAGTTTGGCGATTTTAAACACTTTCGCCCCATTTCCGTCAATTTTAAGACCTTTCGTGCAATTTAGGTGTCGATTTTATCCTGGCGAGCGATAGCGAGCCTGTAATTTAAGAGGAACCGGCTTTCAGCCGGGACATTTTTCTACCGAAAAATGTACAAATTTATCTTGAAAGAGGGTCAAGGGGGTGAAATTTTAAGATTGCTGGAGGATAGGAAACAAACTAAAAACCTCCCCTTAACTACTGGAGGCCCTTCTCAAGTTGAATATAATCGTCTGATAGTAACCAGGATAAACCTAGAAGGACGGCATTGGTACAGAAAGGGTTAAGCCCTCTACTGTCAAAATAGATGGTCATTTAAAAAAAGTCATGTTATGGCAAGGGTCGCGGCCCAAATAGCACTGCGGCCCGCGTATCATGGGCCCTGCGTAGTTAAAGGGAGGTGGGTCGTTTTTCTGGTCCCCTTACTATCTCATGTTTAGCCCCATTAGTTTATAGATTTTAAGACGTTTGGCCCATTAGTTTGTCGATTTTAAGACCTTTTGCCCCATTTATTTGTCAATATTAACACTCCGTGTTATTTAGGTGTTGATTTTTTCCTGGCGAACGATAGCAAGCCTCTAATTTAAGGGGGGTGACCTGTTTTTGTTCTGTCTTTTTCTATCTTTCTCTGGCTTGTATCCATTTGGCCTTATTCAGCCTACTGTTTTAAGACGTTTATCCCCATCCAGGTGTAAATATTTTACTGGCGAGCGGTAGCGAGCCAGCATATTTTGTATTTTTGTTTGACAGCAGGCTAAATTTGTACATTTTTCGATAGAAAATTGTCTCCGGCGAAGCCGGATTTCTTCATATAATGCTGGCTCGCTATCGCTCGCCAGGAAGAAATCGACACCTAGATGGGGATAAACGTCTTAAAATAGTTGGCTGAATGGGGCCGAATGGATACAAGCCAGAGAAAGAGAGAAAAGGACAGAAATAACAAAACGCAGGTCACCCCCCTTAAATTAGAGGCTTGCTATCGTTCGCCAGGAAAAAATCAACACCTAAATAACACGGAGTGTTAATATTGACAAATAAATGGGGCAAAAGGTCTTAAAATCGACAAACTAATGGGCCGAACGTCTTGAAATCTATAAACTAATGGGGCTAAACATGAGATAGTAGGGGGACCAGAAAAACGACCCACCTCCCCTTAACTACGCAGGGCCCATGATACGCGGGCCGCAGTGCTATTTGGGCCGCGACCCTTGCCATAACATGACTTTCCCGGCCTTCGGCCGGGAAATTTTTCTATCGAAAAATGTACAAATTTATCTTGAAGAAGGGTCTTTAGAGGGGTGTTTTATTAAGCTTGATGGAGATCTAGGGAGGAAACATATGCAATAGTAAACAAATACATAAACATATACAATAGTAAACAAATACATAAACATATACAATAGTAAACAAATACATAAACATATACAATAGTAAACAAATACATAAACATATACAATAGTAAACAAATACATAAACATATACAATAGTAAACAAATACATAAACATATACAATAGTAAACAAATACATAAACATATACAATAGTAAACAAATACATAAACATATACAATAGTAAACAAATACATAAACATATACAATAGTAAACAAATACATAAACATATACAATAGTAAACAAATACATAAACATATACAATAGTAAACAAATACATAAACATATACAATAGTAAACAAATACATAAACATATACAATAGTAAACAAATACATAAACATATACAATAGTAAACAAATACATAAATGAGCAAATAAATAAACCAATCCCCCCCTTAATATATCATGGCTTTGTCCATTATTGTGATTGTCTGCAGCATCATGGTATTAGTAAACATTACAAAAAAGTAATTCAGTATAAATCTGTAACTCCCTTTTGAGTTATGGGGGTGGCATGAGTAACAGAAAAAAGAAAAGAAAACAAAAAAAAACAGAAACAAAAAATATTAATGTCAATACCAAGCCAAGCAAATAATGTAAATGTTAATACAAGATAAGCACTGGAAATTAAGAGCCAAATGAGAATCAGCTGATCCATATTATTTTCATGTACAACTGTTGACCAATTTCCACAGCGTATCTTGCTATGTACGGAAACTATATTGGACAATCATGGTGGCATGCAGGGCGACGAGAGGACTTCGCAACCAGTCTGTGCCATAGACATACTCTTTTGTTTCATAGTATCTATAATACTTCTCAAAGTTATGTATGCAAGTATATAAATATCTTTCTCTCTCCCTCTCTCTCTCTATATATATATATATATATATATATATATACTGTATATATAAATACTCTTATCAAAAGTCAGCTTTGCCTATTAGAACCGTAGTCGTAAATAGCGAAAAAATAAACAGACAAGAAACACTATTAAGTTTTTGTATATTACAATACAAACAGGCACTAAAGAGCCAAATAGTTGATCTCCTAACCTACTGTGAGTGGTAAGAGGATGCCGTGGGAGCCACTCAGGAGGGGGTCAAGAGGTGATAGTGAGGCAGGTGGGGGGTGTAAACAAAGCTGAGAGGTACACTGGTCACCCTGGCGTCTATATTCTTATCGTGGGGGGTCTTGGTAGCCCTAACGCAAGAGTACCTCACAAAGTACTCTCTACCACCACAAGTTATACATCTTTATGCTTTATAATAAGAAAAGCAAATAATAGTCACGCAGCAGCTTACAATGGCTGCATTCAATGATGCATGCGTGTAATAATGAATTAAACAATGCAAGCCTTCTTGAAATATGTATTTTACAGTAGCATAGGGTTGCAGGAACGCTGAAAGCAGTAACAAGAAATAGGGTGGTCAGCATGGAAATAAGGAAGTCCTTGCATGATAGTGTGGTAATCCCGACACTGACATATGGGAGTGAAGCATGAACGTTGTTGAAGAGACACAAACCAAGAGCGAGAGAGGTGGAAATGAGCTACTTCAGAAGTGCGTGCAGAGTTACATGGAGAGATAGACAGACCAATGAGGAAGTATGAGAGCGGTGTGGTGTGGATGTAGATGTGCTGGAAAGTATGAAAAAGAACACCTTGAGATGGTTCGGCCATGTGAAACGTATGGGAAGCGAGAGAATGACTAAGAGAGTGTACGAAAGTGAGGTGGAGAATGAAGAGCGAGAGAGAGGTGGACGGATGGAGTTAAGAAGTATATGCGTGAAAACGGTGATGGAAGGAAGTCAACTGACTGGGGATAGAGGTGCATGGGGGTGATTCGTTCGTGGCCACCCCTTCGGGGATCACGGCGTCCGGCAATAGATAGATAGATTAATATATAATGAAATCTGTTGCCAGGCTGTTGGAGAACATACTGTAGCTAGTATTGGACTGTCCAGGAGTTATCTGTGTGTACCGTTATCTGTGGGTGTTTATCTATGGTGCTCAGGGAACGCACTTGAGCTACCAGAGTGGACACTGGGTAGTCCCTCAAACACCTGAATGAATCAAGTGCCTCGACAAATTATGAGGAAATTTGTGTCTTCAAATACAATAGAATAATTTTGATAAAAACACACGTTACTCTCAACAACTAATAACAACCGGTGTGTTGTTAATATCCTAAAATCACCATATATCAATGCATTTAACACTATCTGGTTCGACGTCTTGTGGGTTATTATGATATATTTTTTAATCATTATTGATGATTTTGCTTGTGTTTGCCTGTCAGCACAATTTCTAAAAAAAATAATGGACGGATTCAGATGAAAATTCGCAAGTACTCTCATTTAGCACCTGAATAGAATTGATGAACTTTTCGTCAACTTACGATGACCGTTGGGTGCCGATGACCTGCCCCGGCAGGGCAGGTTCCCTGCCGGGGTTGATCTTCATGATATTGACTGTGAGATATGCCAATTACCTAAACAAATTATACAAGTAAAAATAAAATAAAATAATAGAAAAAAAAAGAAAAAAAACCCACACACACACAGTAATGATTACGACTTATAATTTAACATTGTATTATTTTCTACAATGTATGAACACAAATAATCCGAATTTGGTGCCTGCATTCAGTGGTCACTATCATATTATCAGACACATTCATTTATGGGCCCAATTCGACAGATTCCTTTAGTTTGACGAGTTGGCCCAATTCAATACGATATCTCGGAACGTACTAGCATATTAAGTATTAGCCAAATAGATCACTCAACCCAATTTGACCACTCGTTCAACCCTTTGGCCAAATTCGACCTTTCATCCAAATTTAACAGTTCGACTCAAACGACCACTCAGCCGACTTCCATCGCCTTGGACCAATTCCACTGCATTGGGCTAATTGGTGGATTCAGTCAATTATAATTACTCGGCCAATTCGACAACACAATATTGCCCAGTATGACTGTCTATGATCCAATTCGACCACTCAACCAAAATCGATCACTTGGTCTAATTCAATCAATTGGTGGCAAAATCAAGCACTTTCCCCAATTTGACCATTTGGCCCATATTGACTGTTCGAGCCAATTCGACCAGTTGATCCAATCACTGAATGCTCATATCAATCTAATTGCTTAGCCCAATCGATCACCCAGTACAATATGGCCGCTTTGCCCAGTTTGACTAATCGACCTAATGCAACCATGACTACTTGGACCAATACTACACCTCCGAACAATTTGGAAGAATTTAGATGAAACTTGCTCAGGCTTACACTCATTACGGAAATACTTACACTCTTGAGCATTTTTATTTTAACTTGTCATAGTACTGACTATAGATTATACAACATCTCTTTCTTGCATGGGTTAAGCATAGTTCAGTGGATAGAGCTGTGGACTGTCACCATCGCCGTAACATATTATTTTGAAGCAACCAAGATCTAAAAGGTTTCATTCAGTAATTTCAGGACCTCACAAGAGTTACTGGCTACTGCAGGGCTTCTTCCAAAGGTAGAAACACAGACAAATGTAACCAAGAGTAGAATTGTCCTTTACTTTAATGCTTCCTTGTACTCCCCCACCCCACAACTCTCTCTCTTCAAATACCGTCTTTGACGAATACAAATGCTTACACTAATCTAATAATGTCAACATTCCCAGGTATATGCTTAGTATGTTAGATTATATTGATACACAACTTTCTATCTGTTTCCGACTCACTATCATTTATTACATCAGAGAGATTACCAGATTATCTGTTCGTTTCACGGTCAAGGTAGGAAGTTTATTTATAATGGTACTTGAACTAACAATAACAAGAATTATAATTAGGCTATGCCGGTCATTCAGGCCGAGAGTATATAACATTTAGTAGCTCACGTATATATATATATATATATATATACCGGTATACTGTATATATATATATACATGCATATTTATATATAATTATATATATATATACTGTATAATATATATATATATATATATATATATATATATATATATATTTTGGCTCGAACGTCCCTTGATTTTGGCCCTGTCACTCTTTCAACTATGGGGGAGGCACTCGCTATAGGCAGTTATGCCTTTTGCCTCCCTCAATCACATAGAAAAAAAAAAAAAAAAAAAAAAAATATATATATATATATATATATATACATATATATATATATATATATATATATATATATAAGACCATTCTTCGACTGTTGAGGGAATAATTTATAAAATATTCCTTGTGTTGTGTGATGACATACGTGACCCACACCTGAATATGGAAGCATATAATAAGAACATAAGAACATAAGAACATAATACGGTGCTTTCATACCATAGCTTCTCTATTCAACCCAGTTTTAAGGGGAGACTGACCGTTTGTTTGGTCTATTAATTCATTTATTCATATATTGTTTTAGTTTCCTCCCTAGACCTCCATTAAGCTTAGAAAAACACCCTGTAGACCCCCTTTCAAGATAAATGTGTACATTTTTCGGTAGAAAAATGTCCCGGCCGAAGGCCGGTTCCTCTTAAAATGGCAGGGTCGCTATCGCTCGGCAGGAAATAATCGACACCTAAATGGCACGAAAGGTCTTACAATTGACAACGAAATGGGGCGAAAGTTGGTAAAATCGCCAAACTAATGGGCCGAACGTCTTATAATCTTGAAACTAGTGGGGCTAAACATTAGGGAGAAGGGGGTCCAGAAAAACGGTCTGCCTCCCCTATTAACCGAGTTGGTAGAGGGCTTCGTTGATTGGTAACGAAGAAAGTAGGATTGCATGTTGATAAGACAAGAATGTAGTTCCATCTCCCCTCTTGTCTCCATAGCAACGACCCAGGACGAGATTCTAGTATCGGTGGATCTCAAGTGTTATTGAAAGTGTTCCTGATAGGATATAGACTAAAAAAATACCGTAGGTTAAATATGACAGCCCCATTTTCCCTTCTATAATGAACTGTACTAGTGTTGACCATTTAACTTCTTTTAACTTGAAATGACTGAAAGCAATCAGGCTGACGTTTCTATCATTTGGGAAGAGTCGACCAGGAAATAGGTGTGGATATTTACAGCCAGTTTGCTCTAGGCCCTTTTGAGTTACAGAGAGGTCAGGGATCAAGATTATTGTCAAGTTCGTTGGCGCTACCTATAGTACTGTATAGTCCGCAAAATAACTGTTATTCTTAACTAGTGTTAATTTTTAGCTGCTTCTTGCGTTTGTAATGCAAGTTTTAATAAATCGCTTTGTATGTTTGACTTAATCAATTGGAATATTGATCTAACATTTGGTCAGCATAACACCAATGTTCGCGTTATCTAACATTATGAATATTGTGTAATTAGAATATACACTTGAAAACTAATTATGTGACACAGACAAATGTAACCAAGAAGATGAGATTATGAGAAAGTTTTATATAAATACTAAGCGGCATCTTGAGAGGCTAAAAGGGTTAAGTTGCTGCCACAGCTTACTTGCTTGGATGAGACGTCACAAATATCTGCTAACCTTGGGTTGCTATTTACTGCTAGGTGAACAGACGCATAGGATTTAAGGGAGCCCACCTCGCTTTTTCTCTCATTCTCTCCCTCTCTCTTTGGTTTGTATCCATTCGGCCCCATTCAGTCTATTGTTTGAAGACGTTTACCCCCATCCAGGTGTCAATATTTTCCTGGCGAGCGGTAGCGAGCCAGCATACATATATTTTTTGTTTTTACAGCAAGCTAAATTTGTAAATTTTTCGATAGAAAAATGACTCCGGCGAAGCCGGATTTCTCCATATAATGCTGGCTCGCTATCGCTCGCCAGGAAGAAATCAACACCTGGATGGGGATAAACATCTTAAAACAGTTGGCTGAATGGGGCCGAATGGATACAAGCCAGGGAAATAGAGAAAAGGAGAGAAAGATAAAAAAAGGCGGTGACCCCCATTAACGACTGCCAGCTGGCCCTATTATTATCAGGATCGATATACGTATTGCTTCCCTTAATGTTATTAATTGGACTGAGTACCTAGAATATAAAAGTATGTGCTTATAACTATGCAGTTATAAGCACACCATACAAGTTCGTTACCCTAACCAACTACTGTGTGAATCCGAAACACCTGGGGATCGAACACACAAAGCTTATAGTTGGTGCAAATTACAACAAAGCCACTCCAACATCTTCCTCTCTCTCCTCTCTACACTCTTCAGAAAAATAGGAAAAGTAGAATGTAGATATGAGGTGCCGTTGTAAAGGTTTATCCCTCAATACCTTCACCTGACCTGACTCTTTTTTCAAATGCTTCGTATTCGACCCACAGGTGTTTTGGATTCGGCTTTTGGGGTAACGAACCTTTTTTCGTTGATAGTACGGTACACACTTTGGGGCATAAACTATGGCCTTAAGGGGATGAAGACCGTTTTTCTGGACCCCCTTCTCCCTAATGTTTAGCCCCACTAATTTTGAGATTAGAAGACGTTCGGCCCATTAGTTTGGCGATTTTAACCCCTTTCGCCCCATTTCGTTGTCAATTTTAAGAACTTTCGTGCCATTTAGGTGTCGATTATTTTCTGGCGAGCGATAGCGAGCCTGCAATTTTAAGAGGAATCGGCCTTCGGCCGGGACATTTTTCTACCGAAAAATGTATAAATTTATCTTGAAGGGGGGTCTAGGGGGTGTTTTTCTAAGCTTGATGGAGGTCTAGGGAGGAAACTAAAAACAAATTACGAATAAATTAATTAATAGACCAAACAAACGGCCAGTCTCCCCTTAACTTTTCTGAACTGAATTGATTATGACAACTGTATTCCCTGTGCTAGTACCGAAACAAAGGGTTATCTCTCACAAGCGAAATGAAACGAATCTAAGTGAGATAATGTTCATGCCGTTGTTGTTGTTGTTGTTGGACCTTCAATCTAATGCTGTTTCTTTGGTTACAGAGGAGGGCCCCACCTGCGCTCTCAGCTGCTACAGTGAGGGTAAGTTATGTATTTGTTTAGTGCTGTAGTTATTCTTCATCAATTGGCTTAGCTAGTTACGGTTACTCGTAACTCTTTCAGTATAATTACTATTTGTCTTCCTTTTCTTCTGGCTATCATTAGACAATTTTATCCTGCTTAGGAGGGATCTGTGAGATTGAAATGGGTACACACTATTTTATTTATCACAGATCTTTCAAAACTAGAATAAAACTGTCAAACGATAGCGAACATATAACGAAGAAAAGTATCATCAAATACTGAAAGGGTTAACAGAATTTCCTAATGTTTTGATGTTAGTGCAAGCTATGTACAGTTGCCCACATTAATTCGTATCCACTGCGATTTTATGTATGGTAACTCATCTTGATTGCTCGGATTTTATTATTTCCTTTTTGCGAAATTTGTTGGTATTTATGAAAGTTTGGCATTTATATGAAACAAAGACATAAGTTGGATATTTTTCTGTAAGTATAAACAATCTTGCTGCTAAGGAATTCAATTTACCATTGACTGGATAGGCCTATACACTGATTATAGTTATCTGTACAGTAAACACTATTTGTTCAATGTTTAGCCTTAGAATAACCTACTATGGGTTTCAGAGGCTGTGTGGCATCGTTTTTCGGGAATAACTTATTAACAAACAGATGGATCAGTGATATTTTGACACCGCGTGTTTCACACCGTCCCCTAATTTTTGTCAATATAGTGCATTACCAACAGTGTAGAAATAAGCCACGGTAACATTCAAGGAGACTACTGCAGGACTCTTCTTCTTCTTACCTCTGACCGGGTATAGGCTATCCTAGTGTTTACTAGCCTATACCCCTTTGAAAGGACATTAGCCTAACCTAACAACCTTACCTAA
Organism: Paralithodes platypus; assembly: GCA_032716605.1. Taxonomy (NCBI): domain Eukaryota; kingdom Metazoa; phylum Arthropoda; class Malacostraca; order Decapoda; family Lithodidae; genus Paralithodes; species Paralithodes platypus. The sequence continues at coordinate 50,688,607 of CM064513.1, read as the reverse complement.
CCTATCCTAGTATTATAGGTGGGGGCTGCCGCCCCCACACCCCCGCTTTGACTTAGATTTTTGGTGTATTTGTCTGTGAAGTGGGTATTTTTCAATTTGTTGATAACGAAAATCCTTGATGCGGACTATATGGAGAAAAATATGGCGAATCTATTGGTGCCTATTTTCCCTAATAAATTGTTTCTCATAACGTCGCACTAGTGTCCTTGAATATTATCTAAGCGACTTGTCCCTGTGTCATGAGGTTAAAGTCACACATTAATGACTAAGAAACGGACAAGCCTACCTAGGTTTACCTGTGAGAACCACTAAACCAGTATTGCTCCGGTAAACCTGAGTTTTTGGACCGACAGCGATTTCAGTAATTTATTTTTTTTCCTTCAGATATAGTGTTGTTTTATACTGAAGAGGAGCTGAAATGAGTATTTACCCATTATCCAACAATCTAAAAACACGCCCCCCACTAGTGGGGAGGGCTATGAAGTTCAGGGAAAATGAGGGATTAAAAGCATAAGAAAAACATTAGCCTAACCTAACAACCTTACCTAACCTATCCTAGTATTATGGGTGGAGGCTGCCGCCCCCACACCCCCGCTGGTTGGGTAACGGTGCAAAAAACACAGTATTATGGGACATATCTTACTCCGGCAATGAGAGGGCCGAGAGGTTCACAACAATAACATGAGTGCAGCGGCGGATGTAGCTAAAATATGAAATAATCGTATTTATTACCCATTAATTTCCGGAAGTTTAAACCTATGCGAAAAAATCTGGTCAATATTTACGAGTCACACCACAGCTGGAATCTCATTTCTAAGGGTAGTTTTGGGTTCCTATCATTCTATGCTTCATTGCTATATACTTTTTATCCACCGGAATTTTTTTTGTTTTCTTTTTATTTATTTTTTTTTTTTTAGCATTAACCTAACCTAAAAACCTAACCTAACTTAACCTAAATGTATTTGGGGCTATTAGGTTAGGTTAGGTTAGGTTAGGTTAGGTTTTTTGGTTAGGTTAATGCTAAAAAAACAAAAAAAAAACAAGAACAAATAATATTTTCCGGTGGATAAAAAGTATATAGCAATGAAGCATAGAATGATAGGAACCCAAAACTACCGTTAAAAAATGAGATCCCAGCTGTGGTGTGACTCCTAAATATTGACCAAAAATCTTAATCTTTGTTAAGTTGCCATCACCCATTAAGATTGCACTGCTAGCTGTGGTGCGTATTTTAGCGTTTTATTTTTGTTCTCCCTTATAATACATTTTAGTTCTTAATGACATATATAGCAATGATGTATATGCTCTACCGGACCTATTAGGCCTAAAAAGATCGATGGGCTAACTGTCGGTCCAAATCATCAGTATAACCATTGCTCCTCCATCAAACACGGTAGTTATCAGTCACCACCCAACCCTACTATGTCTTTAAATTCAAGTTATCTGTCGATATCAAGTATAAATATAAAAAAGTATGTATTTTTATATATTTTTATTTTTATATTGACAGATAACTTTAATTTAAAGGCGATAGTAGGGTTGGGTGGTGGCTGATAACTAACGTGTTTGATGGAGGAGCAATAATAGTTTGGTGGTTCTCACAGGTAAGCCACGGTAGCCTTGTCCGTTTCTTAGTCATTAATGTGTGACTTTAACCTCCTGACACAGGGACAAGTGGCTTATTTCTACACTTTCGGTAATGCACTATATTGACAAAAATTAGGGGACGGTATCAAACAAGCTGTGTCAAAATATCACACTGATCCAATTGTTTGTTAACAAGTTATTCCCGAAAAACTATGCCACACAGCCTCTGAAACCCATAGTAAATGCCTAATCTTTCTTTAACCCTTGTCTAGCGGGGTGTTTTGGGCATATTCAGGCCCTCCTGAATGATCAATCAAGTATCTGCATGAAAAGAAATGTATTCAACAAAAAACTAGGCACTAAAAGCTTCAAAATGAGACCAGAACGAGCTACGTAGCACTCGTGGTTCTCTTGCAGTGGTGCCACGAACATGGGAGTTTAGCGTATAGCGGTATATTTTTCCCAGCTATGCTCACTACTGGCTACACTGCCGGCCTCTCGAGAACACTGGGAACATGAGTTAATGGGCGGCGGTAAGCCCTGGGAGTCGGCTGTCTGGCCCGCTGCGCTCCCGGCCATTTGCACTCGATTTTAACCCTTTAAAAGCCTTAATAATGCTCCTAACTTGCTGCAAATTGGTACACGACTTAAGTCAAGCGCCGCCAATAAGGGGTTAAAGGGAGATGGTTCACTTTTTGGGTGATTTTTTAATTTGTTCATTATTTTTCTAGTTCTACAGTATTTTCTTCCTTGATATAATAAAAGCAGTTAGAGGGAGAATGAGCTATAGTTTGTAATCTTGGTTAGGCCTATATCTTTCTTTTACATCATTGTTTACATTCTGTCGATAATGCATCACCCCAGCCATACCTCCCTCACCCCACCACCAGACACCATACACACCCACAGCCATACCTCCCTCACCCCACCACCACAGACAGCATACACACCTTTCACACACCACACACACACACACATCACTGTTTTTTTCTACACCGAGAAATGACTCCCCGGCTGTCATTTCTCAAAGACTTCTAGCCGGAGACATCGAGAGCAACCCAGGACCCACCTACAAATACATGTGTCCAACCTGCTCAAAACCTATCACTTCGAGTCGCCACACATAGGGTTCAGTTCTCTGCAATTCTTGCGGGAACTGGACCCATTTCACCAGCAAAACACTTACCTCCACGGAACACTACACAAACACCCGGACCTGTTCCTCATGCCCCTCCCTTTCCCATTCAAACCCCTCTCCTACATCGCCTATAGCCTACCTCTCCTCTCCAATCCACCAATCCTTTCCATACCATCCACATTCTCAACCCCTCACATTCTCAACCACTCACATCCCACCCCAACCTAATTCATCCACACCCTCATCTCCTGCACCCCAATCCCTACCCCCATCACCACCTCATCCATCTCCCTCCTCCCCACCCCTGCTCCATCCTCACCCTCACCCCATCCCCGTGCAGCAGCATCCAACATACACAGCACACACATTAACATTCTTCAATTAAACATAAATGGCATCAACACAAAGAAACATGCACTCTCACACTTCATCAAACAACACAACATACACATTGCCATCTTACAAGAAACAAAACTCATCACAACACAAAAAAACACCTACTTTTCATGATTTCACCACCATCAGACAAGATTTGTCGTAGTCGTCGGCGGTGAACTCATCACCTTGGTTCACAAAGAAATAACCTATCCATACACCAGTGCGCATACCAAATCCCTCCCCCCCCCCCCAAATGATAACACAACAGAAATACAATCAATCAAAATATGCACTGGCAACAAATCCAACATAACCATCATAAACACATACATCCCTCCCCCCCCCCCCCATATCTCCCACCAAACATCTCTTACAGTATCTAACAAATACAGACCACAACTACAACAAATCACAAACACCCCACACATCATCCTGGTTGGTGACTTCAATGCCAAGATGTCGGCCTGGTTTGTCGACAACCCTGACACAGAAAGAGGGCAGGCCCTACAACGCCAATCAGACAACCTTTTTATCCTTAACGACACCCATCAACATACTAATTTTCTCCACCAAGCCCTCTTCGACCCATCATCTCCTTATATCACCTTTTGCTCCCCAGACCTCACCCCCACAACATCCTGGAGGGTGGTAAAAACCTTAGGCTCCGACTACCTCCAGATCATTATCACCACTAAAACCAGACGCACCCCAACTAGCCACAGATACACATACACCAACTATAAAAGAGCCAACTGGGAAGCTTTCACAAACGAGACAGAACAACACTTTGAAACCCTAAACAGCACACCCATCACTAATATAAGCAATGCTAATCTCAAGCACTCACCTGCCTGTGGCCCAGACAACTCAAGCAACATACACGTCTGACACCTAGGACCACAAGGCATGCAAGCACTCACCAACATATCAAACTACAGTTATTCACACAACACAATACCAGACATCTGGAAGCATGTTGTCATCATTACATTCCCCAAGCCCAACAAAAACCCCATGCTACCCTCCTCACACTCCTTTACACCCCCTCCAAAGTCATAGAACGCCTTGTACTACAGCTGACCACACATGCTCTACCCCTAGCTCCAACACAACATGGCTTTAGGCCACTGCACTCCATAAACACTCTTCTTACAGACCTTACACAAAGAGCTTTTGACAGCATCAACTCAGCAAGACCACCACACAGATCACTACTTGCCACACTCGACATTAGTAAAGCCTTCGATGCCAACCTAACAAACAAAATCTATGACACAAACATGTACAACACAAAAATATGGCTGGCCAACTTCCTAGCAGGCATATGTCCACACATATAATTTGTTGGTCAGTCATCTAGCATCAGAAACTTCACAAACGGAGTCCCACAAGAATCCGTCCTGTCGCCCTCACACTTCAATCTGTACATGCATGATATACCTACACCTCAAACACCCCAAATCAATATAGCCTCCTATGCAGACGACATAACACTCACATGCACACACCAAAACCCAGACAGAGCAACACTTCTCCTTCAACCCTATCTCAAGACACTACATGACTGGTGCATTATAAACAGACTCAAATTGGCCCCAGCCAAATCCATCGCAACCCTTCACAAAAGCTGGACAGCCAAACACAAATATACCCTGCAAATCACCATAAACAACACACACCTAACAAACACACACTAACCCAAAATCCTAGGAGTAACATATGATACTCTAATGACATTCAAACAACATACCACAGACTTAAACAAATTAACTGACACCCAGACTTAACGTCCTCTGGTCACTTGCCACACAAAATGTGGACACAACAAAGAAACCACCACCACAGTTTACAAATAATTCATAAGATCAGAGATGGAATATCAAGCCCTGCTTGGGCTTCTAACCTAGCTGAAACACATCACAAGACCTTGCAGACTATTCAAAATATAGCCCTAAAAATCATCACAGGCTGAACAGCTACTACATCTACAGATCACCTACATCAAGAAACCAAGGTCCTCAAAGTCAAAGATCATCTGGACATGAGAGGCACTCAATTCCTGGCTGCAGCCTCCACAAACCAACACCACCCACTACACTACATGGCAACACACCCACAGACACCAAAAAATATCAAAACAACATCCAGCACACGGTATCACACACAAATACTGTCTTCTCTCCCTCCCCGCCCACCCCAAACCAGCTTCAAGAAGCACATCCATACTCATATCTTTCGCTGTTTCATCCAATCACATGTAGACAACACGCAGCTGCAGGCACGACCTCCCAAAATCCATCCTTCTGAATCCTCCCTTTGTTGCGAGGATGTAGTCCACCTGGCCAGGCTGAGATGTGGGCACCATCCAGCTCTTCTGAGCTATCAGAAGAGACTGGATGACTCCGTTGATGACACCTGCCCGGGATATAACACAGCACCCCACACCATTAAACACATCCTAGAATACTGCATTTCACACAATCACTTACGCTAACAACATAATCTATACTCCTTGAGAGCTCTGTGGGAAAGCCCGACTGTAGCCATGGCCTACAGGGACTCGGGGCTGTTCGGCCAGGCAGCTTAGGGAACGACAACAACAACAACAACAACAACAACATACACACCACTCACAAACAGTCAGCTAAAGTTATTTTCCTATAATTTCTGCCAAAAAGTATTATTCCTACCTCCCTCTCCCCCAGGTGGCAGCGGTGGGATACAGTATGAGGTGGGGAAGCAGTATAAGTACGAGTACAAGGCCCAAGTGACCAGTAAGGCCCTGGTCACTGAGCCGGACGAGTCACAGTTGGTCATGCTGGCACAGATAATTGTCTCCGCTAACACGCCATGCGATCTTAAACTGCAGGTAAGTAGTTAATCGGAGAATATATCCGTAAAACTAATAACTGAAGACTGTAATTTCAAGCTATTGCAATTACTTCAGTCTTAGAGCTGCAAGCCAGATTTTTTTTCTTTTTTTCTATATTCCAACTACTCTTTTCGGGCATAGGCTTAGAACCTGCACACTCTACCGTTGAACACGGTGAGGCCCGTGAGGTTTGGTTCCAGTCTAGGGAGTGAGACATGTGAAGCCCCTATTCTGGCTCGAAGCAACTCCATCTCTGAAGCCGCTTTGCCTCTGTGCTTCACACTCTCATCCCCCAGACTCGGATCCTCACTCTCAGAACGCCACCTATTGAGCAATTAACTCACTAGGCATTGCCCCCCCTGTAGCATATTTTGAATATGGGAATATTCATGCAATGTTATTTAATCAGGGAACAATGAGGGTATTTTGTTTGGCATTTTTGGTGTGCTGTGGTAATGCACTGAAACTAGGTACAGCACAAATTCCATCCCAATAATATCTTCCCATTGACATATTGGGAATCGAACCCGGGTCAATTGGATTACCAGTCCAGTGGCAAGATCACTCTGCCACACCTCCCCTATGCTAAAGTTATCGTTAGATTTAATAATGGAAGACCGTTTATACTAAAATTGTTTATCTCTTCAATACACAATCTTCATACTCGTTTCATATTGACAGACATAAGATTCTTTTTTTCAGTTTAAGAGAGCCTTTCGGAGATCACTGAGGAAATAATTATAATAATCAACCATTTTGACTAACAATGGTTATTCCTAAACCAAAAATAATGGTCAAAAAGTTGTTGTTGTTGTTTCCCAGGCTGTCTGAACGAACAGCCCCAAGGTCCCAAGCAAGGCCAAGGCCATAACCGAGCACCCCCACAGAACCCTCCCTGCTTTACCACTAAGAATGCTCATGTGACCAAAGCCGCTCCCAGGCGAGGAGCTGGGGAGGGTGTGGAAATGCCCGGGACACCAAAACCCCACCCAAGGCTCTGTGCCTCTCAATAATTCTAAAGGGAGAGTTGAGGGGCAAAGGAATAATGTGACATTTTGGCTCCCAGTCTGCCAAACTCTAGGTTGGCAGTAGAGAGGTCAATCCACGGAAGAGACGCCGCCACTTGAGATCTAGAAAATATACTGTATAAGTAAAAGGAACAGTCAGAGTAAGCTATGGGTATGGCAGAGAACACTCAACTCTCACTCTGATAGACCAGCATAAACAGAAGGAACTAAACAGTTGCAAACGAGAGACTTTATATCCAGTTTCCCTTGTTTTTAGTAATTATTATTGAATTATTTCGGTGAGAATTCTAGGTTCGAATCCTTGGAGTACCACATGTATTCATTAGTTTTATTAATTTCATTAGTTGGTTTATTTGTAAGTTAATTCATGGGTTGGTGATAATATGAATACAAAGTTAAAGTAATGCTCCATATTTCTCATTATACCCCATGAAATAAATGATGGAATACATACATACATACATAACATTTTAAGACCGAGTGTTCCACACATCAGTGCAGTTTCAGTCTCTTGTCCTAATGGCAGCATTCCAGGCAACCCTGTTAAGGGCTGCTTCACTTGTCAAGTTCTTGGATTTGAGATCGGCGCGTATAGTCCGATCCCAGGTCTTCCTCGGTCCACCCCTTGGTGCAGCTCCCTCCACAATCACAGACCTGCATTTTTTCACCCTATTTTGTTCATCCATTTTCTCCACATGTCCATACCATCCCAGTCTACTTGTACGCATCACCTCGCTAATACTCTTTATACCTAAACATCTCCTCAGCTCAACATTTGTTATTCTATCCTTTAGCCTGGCCCCACACATCCATCTCACCATTCTCATCTCATTACGCTCCATTCTGTTGACATCCTCTACTTTAACGGCCCATGTTTCTGAGGCATATGTCATTGCACTTCTAGCACATGAGGCATACACCTTTCCCTTCAGGGAGAGAGGCATTCTTTTCATGGTCAGGATTGGCATTAATTCTCTGAACTTCCCTCAGCCATACCTAATTCTAGCAACAGTGGCAGCCTCGGTCCCACCACCGGCAGAGATGGTATCTCCTAGGTAACAAAACTTGTTCACCAGCTCCAAAGACTCATTTCCAAAATTCACAGCCACAGGATCATCACTTAACACAAGCTCGCCTTTGCACACTACGCACTCAAATTTCTCTATTTCTGACTTATCCTTCGGCAGGGGCCCCTTTATTCTACTATAGCGCTTACTCCCATGGTGTACCCAACATCGACAGATGCTACATTGAATTGAGTTAACGCCCACTCCCTTTCCACACACTGCACATGGGTATGCACCGCTCTTTTCCACATTGCCTCTTCTCAATCTACAATGCATAACCTTGGTTTTGTTAATATTGACTCTTAAACCCTTGCTCGCCATGCCCTCTCTCCACACTCTGAATTTGGCCTCAGCATCCTGCATATTGTCAGCTAATAGGACTAAATCGTCTGCATAAAACAGTTCCAACGGGAGTCCGCCTCTAAAAACCCTAGACAGCGCCTCCAAGACCATAATAAAGAGGAGGGGGCTTAACACTGAACCCTGATGGACTCCAACACGGACTGCGAACTCATCACTCGGTACACCCTTCACCTTCACCGAACTTCGCGAATCCTCATACATCTTCATTATCACACGCACCAGCCACTCTTCCACACCAAGTTTCCTCATAGCCCACTGCACAACATCTCTAGGTACCCTATCAAAGGCCTTCTCCAGGTCCACAAACACAAAGTAAAGATCCCTGCCTTTTAGTAAGTATCTTTCCTGTATCTGCCTGACTATGAAGATAGCATCGGTTGTACCACGTCCTGGCATAAAACCAAACTGCACATCATCAATAGAGATGCTTTGCCTGGTCAAACCCTCAAGGACTCTCTCACAGACCTTCATGATTTGGTCAAGCATTTTCAGGCCCCTATAATCTCCTCTATCTAGCGCATCCCCTTTTCCTTTGTATATATTTACTATTACACTTTTGAGCCAATCCTCTTTGATTTTCTCATCTTTAATAATGGTGTTTATCAACTAGGTGACTAAGTTTACACCAATCTCCCCTGAGGCTTTTATCATCTCAGCGACAATGTCGGAGCAACCTGGAGCTTTACCGTCTTTCATTTTATTGATTGCGTCGCTCACTACAGCTGGTGCTATCAAAGGAGGGGGCCCAGATATTGGTTTTTCGATACTAAGCTGTTCCTTATCGCATTCAAACTCTACATTTAGCAATCGTTCATAGTGTACCTTCCATGCTTCTCTGATTTCATTTTCTGCATACACAATCTTCCCATTGTCATCTCTAACACACTGTTCACCTATAATATCCCTACTGTCATTTTTAACTCGCCTAGCTAGGTTGAAGATCCCATTGGGATTGTCAGTGTTACACACTTGTTCGAGGACCAGGTCCTTAATGCGATTTTTAGCATTGTAAATAACTCTTTTGGCAGTTCGTTTAGCTGCCTGGTATTCCTCCCTGCTGCCTCCTTTCTTCCATGCTTTGAAGCATCTCCTTTTCTCTTTCACAGCATGTTCTACCTCATCGTTTCACCACCAAGAGGTCTTATTCCTGGGGTGACCCTTTGTTTTCCCACAGACTTTGTCAGTGGCAGCGATAAGGCTATGCTTAAGAAAGTTCCATTGGCTATTAATTTTACATCGTTAGGCCTAGCTTCCTTATTTCTATTCATTTCCTCCAGTTCATTATGAAACCTATCCCTAACTTCCTTGTCCTTCAGCAGCCACACTTTCCTTTTGGGTATGTAAACCTTCTTGTGCTTAGGATCTCTGTATAAGCTCATGTCGCACTCAAGTAGCTTATGCTGGGGGATACATTCTTCGCTCGGGATGACCTTTACATCTCGAACTAGTTTCCAGTCTTTCCTGTTAACCAAGAAGTAATCTATCTGGCTACTGGAGACCCCAGAGTTATATGTGATCAGGTGGCTCTGTCTTTTCTTGAACTTTGTGTTACACACAACCATGTTGAGTGCAACGCAGGACTCCAATATATATTCGCCTTCTAGATTTCTCCTTCCGTAACCATTTCCTCCATGTACCCCCTCATATCCATCTACAGATGCTCCGACGTGACCATTGAGGTCCCCCCCCCACGATTGTTATTTCGTTCTCAGAGAGGCCTGAAATGACACTGACTGCGTTCAATCCTGGTGCCCTTATTACCAAAAAGATATAAACAAGCTAGAACGAGTTCAACATAGAGTTACCAAAATGACACCTAGCCTAAAGAACAAACCATACGAAGAGCGTCTTAGAGAATTAAATCTATTTCCTTTAACCCAGCGCAGATTAAGAGGTGACTTAATTCAAGTGTTCAAAATCAACAAAGGCATCGACAATATGAACTGTAGTAAGTACTTCACTATCGACCAATCTAATTACACGCGGGGAAACGGTTTCAAAATTATTGGTAAATCTTTTAACTCACACGAATCTAAGAATTTCTTCTTCAATCGAGTTGTCAACTTGTGGAATGGGCTTCTCAGAGACGTTATAGACTGCAGCACCGTTGATTCATTTAAACTCCGCTTAGACAAATATCTCGCATCAAACCCGCGACTGACTGCGTTTGTAAATGAATAACTTTATTTTATCCCCCCCTCAGTTACTAACCCATCTGTCCCCTACTAACTTCCTAATCCTGCCACGAACATTAGTTCTAGGGCAGTAGTTCCCTTTCCAATGTTCCATTACTCACTCTAAACCACTGTTCGGACACTTGATCCTCAGTGTTTTGGAGGACAAGCAGCCTAGAAGGGTCACTAGACCTGTTGTTGCTTGATTTCCTTTGTACGGTGTCATTCCAGAAGTCCTCTTTTATCTCTTTCTGTAAACCAGCCTGTGGGGCATATGCAGATATCACATTCAGAATTCTTTCACCAACTTTCAACTTCAAAATCAGCCTTTCACTAAATCTCGTAATCTGAAGCACACTTTCCGCCAGCTCTTCAGCCACCAGAACACCCACTCCTCCTTTTGCTTTATCAGTCTCCACACCCATCCAGTAAATCCTATATCTTTTCCTCCTTCTGACAATTCACTGTACCCCATGCCTCTTCCAGAATGTTTCCTGGGTACAGCAGACGTCCACTCGCCTCCTCTCACACATCTCAGCCACTTTATTCGCACGCAGATTCAAACTACCAACATTCACAGTAGCAAGTCTGAGTTTGTGGGGGGCATTTGTGCGGTTTTGTTTCATCGGACTTACGTTTATTTTCTTTGATTTTAGTCATAGTTAGGTAGGTTTGGCTGGCAGATGAGCATCACCCCCCCCAGAACTCCGGCTCCAGTCTACCCCGGGACCATTCCCAGCACCATCCCCCAAGTGATTTCAAGGGGGTAGGATCCAGTGGCCTCGGTACGCCCCACCAGAACCAGCCGCAGGGACGCACCCCGTGCGCGTACACGGCACTACGACTGGCCTGGTATTTTTCGCCAAATGACAGGGCAGCCTCCTGGAGCGCTACCACCAGGTTCGGGCCCCTATACTATTGGGCGGAAAGTGCCAGTCCGGGGAAAGACTACGTACTGCACCCTCTGGATCCATTTCATCCAGGTTGGGCCCAGGGCGCCAGGGCCGGGTCCAGAGGGAGCGACACCCACTGCCAGTGTGCCGCCATTAGGCAACTTGGAGCAAGTACAATGAAGCCCTGTCACAGCACTGTCATATAGAGACAATGCCAGCGCCAATAACAAGGCTTCATTGTATAGTGATGGCTACTTGGTCCGCAAGTCTATCACCATCCCCCCTATTAGTCGCCTTGTACGACATGCAGTAGGATGCGTAGGATGCGTGAGGCATATTCTTTTTTCCTCCACCATTAGATGAAGGCCCCCTTACCCCCTGGGGGGATGGCTAAAACAATGCAAATTAGTGTACATTTTCCTTTATTCCCTTTCAAACCGAACTCAGTATTTCAACAAAATTGTCCCGGTTTGCCACCCTGGTATTAAAAGGATTAAGGGGGGTCACCGTTTTTTTTTTTTTTTATCTTTCTCTCCTTTTCTCTCTTTCCCTGGCTTGTATCCATTCGGCCCCATTCAGCCTACTGTTTTAAGACGTTGACCCCCATCCAGGTGTCAATATTTTCTGGCGAGCGGGAGCGAGCCAGCATATATTTATTTTTGTTTTGACAGCAAGCTAAATTTGTAAATATTTCCATAGAAAAATTTCTCCGGCGAAGCCGGATTTCGCCATACAATGCTGGCTCATTATCGCTCGCCAGGAAGAAATCGACACCTGGATGGGGATAAACGTCTTAAAACAGTTGGCTGAATGGGGCCGAATGGATACAAGCCAGGGAAAGAGAGAAAAGGAGAGAAAGATAAAAAAAGCCGGTGATCCCCCTTAACTCACTGAGCCCCAGGCAATAAAATATAAATGTACACTCCAGGACCAGCAGGTTGTTAAAAAATTGTTTTTTCCAGAAAACACCTGGAATGGGTTAGAAATGAAGGAAATACCACAAAAACCCGATCCCCTAGGTCATTAACCCTCTCCGACATATGACGCGATTTTGAGCCTATTGGGGATACTTTAAAGCCTTTGTTACAATCAGGGGTGTTTAGAAACCTTTAGTTTAGTTACTTCAACCTCTGCAGTTGTCTTTGAGTTAGCTGTGGGCAGAAAATTAATTTTGGAGAGGTAATTATAAGAGTGAGCTAGAGAACTCTATTTCTTATTGCTAATCTGGCAACCTCTGCATCATAAATGCGTGAAAGGGTTAAGGGGTCCTACGGGGTGCCCGAAAGTCGGAATTAACATGGGGAAATGGGTGGGCAAAAACATGCAAAAACAGGTTTTTGCACGCTCATACGCTCACGGCTGGGCTTTAAGGGTTTTCAACCATCGACATTGTTGCATGGGATACTTACACAGTTCCCATACAAATCTGAGCTCTCTAGGTACCATAGGACCGGAGTAATTAACCGTGATGTACCCTATGCGGTGCTGGGGTTTAGCGTTTCATATATTGCCGACGCATCACGTGCGTCGCTGGGGTCCAGTGGGTTAAGAACTTCCTACCATGAGGTATAGTCACCACAGTTTACTTTGTCCAAAGACAGCGTCAAACACCCAGATTTTCTAACTTGTTGCCTATTCTGAACATAAAGTTGCACCGCATCTTTGTTGATTTTGCCTTTAACCTGTGCAGTACCGTTGACTTCTTTTTCACTATATTCTGGCTACTATTAAGCGAGTGTATTAAGCTTAGGAAGGACTTCACGCAATTATAAGGCTCCAAACTAGCTTATTAATCCCTTTTACCTACCACAGATCCTTTCAAAGCTGCATAAACTTTTCTAAATATAGCTTGAATAAAATCTAAGACGTTGCTGGTACTCATAGGGTTAATTACCTGATTAATATATCAACGGCAGCATCACCATTACTAACGTAATATTAAATGAAAGCAATTTGTCTGTGTAACTGACATCAGTGTTTTCATACAGGAATATAAAGCCAAAATCAGATATTGGACGACGGTTCGAGTCCTTGGTGTGCCACATGTATTTGTTGATTTCATAAATTGAGTTTAGAGGTGAAGTTGGTTGGTGGAAAAAACAATAATTTATATTTAATGTTGTTTACTTCAGGTTGAGATGGAAGACGTGGAGGCAGCAGACGACCAGGTTGACCAGGCTAAATGGTTCAGGGACGCCCTTCAGGAGCATGACCTACACTTCAGGTCAGTTCAGTGAAGTCAAATCCCTTCAATAAATATACAAACACTATAATAGATTATAGACCCTTCATTTATATAATGACCTGCATTAAAACATATATGAATAAATAAATATGCCTATAGTTAACAGTTCCCAGTACATCCTAATCAAGTTCCTGTGTAACAACCAAGCCGAGGACCACGTGACTACTAAGCTAATTAAAATAGTTATGCTCACATGTTAGCCAGATTGAAAGACAAATTCAGGGGGTTGACGGTTTCCTGGGCATAATTAGTTTTTACTATAGGCTATTCATTATAATTTAGCAGTCCATCTTTATTACTAATCTCTATAACTAAAATACGACTAGTACATACTCATACATACATACATAAAATGTTAAGACGCAATTGCAGGCACGACCTCCCGAAATCCATCCTTCTGAGTCCTCCCTTTCTTGCGAGGACACCTGGCCAGGCTGAGATGTGGGCTTATCCAGTTCTTCTGAGCTTTCAGAGGAGACTGGATGACTCCGTCGTCGACGCCTGTCCAGGATGCAACACAGCACCCCATACTATTAAACATCTCATAGAAGACTGCAATCTACACAATCACTTACGCCAAAAACATAATTACACTCTTTGAGAGCCCTGTGGGAAAGCCCGATCGTGGCCATGGCCTTCCTTAGGGACTCAGGGTTGTACGGCCAGGCAGCCGAGGGAACGACAACAACAACAACAACAACAACAACAACAACAACAACATCTACGAGGACGGCCGCATCCAGTGTCTGTGTCCCAATTAAGCCGAGGAACACGTGTTTACTTGGCTAGATAAAATGGTGCTACGTAAGATGAATAAAATTATGCAACGTTTGGTAAAATACAACAACAAATATAATGAAAGATTTAACGCTTCTTTATTCTGTCTAATTGTCAGTTACGAGGACGGCCGCATCAAGTTCCTGTGTCCCAATGAAGCCGAGGACCCCGTGGCCACCAACTTCAAGCGGGGAGTCCTCTCGGCCCTGCAGGTCTCCATCACCGACCTCAGTCCTGGCACACATGTCTTGGAGGAGGTACGTTCACATTCATAGTAATTGTAAAAGCAGACTTCATGAAACCTTTAATAATTGTAAATGTATGATAACCACTATGATTGTAAAATTCAACTTTATGGCATGAATTAGTGGTGCGAACTCGATTTTCCGACGAGTCACACAATGTTTTAACATAAAATATCCTGTCCCCATTGTTTTCAGGAGGATGTGTCGGGTTGGTGCGAGACCAAGTATAGCGTGGAGAGTGAGGGTGAGGTGACCAAGACTAAGAGTGGTTGTCACGCTAGCGGCCACCTTCCTTATATACCACACACCCATTACCACACCCGACCATCACATCAGGCACCGGGCTTCAGGTACGAGAACACACACACACACACACACACACACACACACACACACACACACACACATACGTGGAGGAGCACACCGAGGCCACTGGATCCTATCCCCTTGTAATCTCTTGGGGGAAGGTGCTGGGAATGGTTCCTGGGGTAGACTGGAGCCGGAGTTCTTAGAGGGAGGGGGTGGGGGTGGGGGGGTGGTGATGCCCATTTGCCAACTTTATCCAGGAACGGCGAGAAGACTTAAGAGGTTTTGGTGGTGAAAGGCAACGAACCTCTTAAGATCCAAGGCATAAGAAAACAACTTTTAAAAGGCCCCAGTAGCACTTAAAACAAAGGAATATTTGATTAAGTGAGATAATTCCCCCCATATATCCTATCACTCCTCCACATGTGTCAAAACCCCCTCCTTCCCCTTCAATTATCACCTATTTTTCCTCCTATTCCCTTGTTTATCGGTTTATTTCCCGCGCCAATATCTCCATTCCGGTTCCAAGGTGTGTTCCTGTGCATATCCAGTGCGTGGGGAGAGAGAGAGTGAGAGAGAGAGGCTTCAGTCTGCCTCTAGGCTTCGAGAGAAGAGTGTGTAGGGCTCGCGCGTCTCACCTCATGACTGGACGGTCGGCAATAATTCGCCTTTTTCACCCCCCAAATACTATTCCCACTTGTTTTATTGCTGTTACATGTTAATATCTTCATATTAAACGTAAAATAGGCGTATATGAATAAGTAAAAACAATATTTATTGTAAAATGAATATTTTAGGCGGGAATGAAGCCTAATATCGTCGTTTAACGGTAGGGTGTTCACTACTAATAGCTCGCTCTCTAAAGGTTAATCACCAATTATGGCTAAACCTAAAGAGAAACAACGTAAGTCCGATGATCCAAAATCGCACAGGATACGGACAAATGCCCCCCACAGTCTCAGACTTGCCAGTGTGAATGTTGGTAGTTTGAATCTGTGTGCAAATGAAGTGGCTGAGATGTCTGAGAGGAGGCGAGTGGATGTCTGCTGTGCCCAGGAAACACGCTGGAAAGGGTATGGGGCACAGTGGATTGTTGGAAGCAAGAAAAGATATAGGATCTACTGGAAGGGGGTTGAGACTGATAAAGCGAAAGGAGGAGTGGGTGTTCTGGTGGCTGAAGAGTGGGCGGAAAGTGTGCTTCAGATTACGAGAGATAGTGAAAGGCTGATTGTTTTGAGGTTGAAAGTTGGTGAAAGAAATCTGAACGTGATATCTGCATATGCCCCACAGGCTGGCCTACAGAAAGAGGTAAAAGAGGACTTCTGGAATGACACCATCAGTGTCATTTCAGGCCTCTCAGAGAATGAAATAACAATCCTGGGAGGGGACCTGAATGGTCACGTGGGAGCATCTGCAGATGGATACGAGGGAGTACATGGAGGAAATAGTTACGGAAGGAGGAATCTGGAAGGCGAATGTATATTGGAGTCCTGCGTTGCACTCAACATGGTTGTGTGTAACACTAAGTTCAAGAAAAGACAGAGCCATCTGTTCACATATAACTCTGGGGTCTCCAGTAGCCAGATAGATTACTTCTTGGTTAACAGGAAAGACTGGAAACTGGTTCGGGATGTAAAGGTCATCCCGAGCGAAGAATGTATCCCCCAGCATAAGCTACTTGTGTGCGACATGAGCTTATACAGAGATCCTGAGTGCAAGAAGGTATACATGCTCAAAAGGAGAGTGTGGCTGCTGAAGAACAAGGAAGTTAGGGATAGGTTTCATAGTGAACTGGAGGAAATTAATAGAAATAAGGAAGCTAGGCCTAGTGATGTAATTAGTCAATGGAATTTCCTTAAGCGTAGCCTTCTCGCTGCCACTGACAAAGTCAGTGGGAAAACAAAGGGTCACCCCAGCAATAAGACCTCCTGGTGGTGGAACGATGAGGTAAAATATGATATGAAAGAGAAAAGGAGATGCTTCAAAGCATGGAAGAAGGGAGGCAGTAAGGAGGAATACCAGGCAGCTAAACGAACTGCCAGAAGAGTTATTTACAATGCTAAAAGTGGCATTAAGGACCTGGTTCTCGAACAAGTGTGTAACACTGACAATCCCAATGGGATCTTTAACCTAGAAGGGGAGTTAAAAATGACAGTAGGGATATTATAGGTGAACAGTGTGTTAGAAACGATAATGGGAAGATTGTGTATGTAGAAGATGCAATCAGAGAAGCATGGAAGGCACACTATGAACGATTGCTAAATGTAGAGTTTGAATGGGATAAGGAATGGCTTAGTATAAAAAATACAATATCTGGACCCCCTCCTTTGATAGCACCAGCTGTAGTGAGTGATGCAATCAATAAAATGAAGGATGGTAAAGCTCCAGGGTACTCTGACATTGTCGCTGAGATGATAAAAGCCTCAGGGGAGACTAGTGTCAGCTTAGTAAATGAGATGATAAACACCATTATTAAAGATGAGAAAATTCCCGAAGATTGGCACAAAAGTGTAATAGTAAATATATACAAAGGAAAAGGGGATGCGCTAGATAGTGGAAATTATAGGGGCCTGAAAATGTTTGTGGTAAACTATCAATGGAAGTTAAATATTACTAAGCTATAATGAATAAAATAAAATTAATTTAAATTAAAACTATTCCATATCTAAATTGAATTCAATCTGAAACAAGCTAATTTATATCCAAAAGGTCTTGTATAATAAATTTATATATAGGGTAAGGTTATAAGGGTTAATATTAGCCAGGAATTAACTCACCAATAGTTCCACGTGGCAATAAGGCAAGGGAGAACGTTTACCCAATATGGCGGAC